>CM074305.1:1483076-1538076 GCA_037194245.1 Opsariichthys bidens | reverse complement strand
GCATTCTCACACTCGCATTCTCACTCGTATTCTCTCTCTTTCTCTCACTCACACACACACACTCACTCGCATTCTCACACTCGTATTCTCTCTCTCACACACACACACACACTCACTCGCATTCTCACACTCGTATTCTCTCTCTCACACACACACACACTCACTCGCATTCTCACACTCGTATTCTCTCTCTCACTCACACACACACACACACACACTCGCATTCTCACACTCGTATTCTCTCACTCACACACGCATTCTCACACTCGTATTCTCTCTCTCTCACACACACACACACACTCGCATTCTCACACTCGTATTCTCTCTCTCACACACACACACACACACTCACTCGCATTCTCACACTCGTATTCTCACTCACTCGCATTCTCTCTCTCTCACACACACTCGCACTCATGAGGTCAAGCTGTGACACTTGACAGATTCTTCAAGTTGGAATCTGAACTGATTCTTCAAATGCCATTTAAACAATGTATAGTATAGAATAATAATTTATATTATATAATATTTATATAATAATAATAAATTATAATTTATCATAATTTATCGTTATTATATTATATTTATTATATTGTAATATATTATATTAATATATAGTTATATTATAATATATAATATATAAAAATCAAAACAAGCCAAATATACTGTAAAAAATGCCTCAACTTAAAGTGTTTGAGTAATATTTGAGTTCTCAAGTTAAATCCTGGAAAGTTCTGTTTTTACTATTTATCTTTTCACTAATAATTTTGTGTGATTTGAGTCTTTGCGCACAGTTAAACTTCTCACACAGTCTCTGCTGGAGCACTTTTTTTTTTAATTGTCTGTTTTCAATTGTTCTAGTAATAATCATAAATTAGGCATCATTCAAAAGCTTTAAACTCAAAATTCGTCCTGTGAAATGCGTTTTGAAATTGGACACGGAAACGGTCCAGCAGATCAATTTTTGTGATATCAACTTAGACATACAAATTTTATTTTCTAGCAACTCCAAATTATTTTGTAAAACACTTTACTTTATGTTCCAATTCTCACTATTAACTAGTTGCTTATTAGCATGCATGTTACTATGATATTGTTTGTTTATTAGTACTTATATTAAAGCACATATTAATGTTTTATTCTGTATGACCATATTCTACATCCCTTAATCCTACCTAATACCTAAACTTAACTATCTTATTAATTATTATTAAGCAGTAATTAGTATTTTGAGGCAAAATTCGTAGTTAATGGTTAGAACTGAACCCTGATCTAAAGTGTGACCATAATTTGAATAAAAAGTTGTCAGTATTACAGTGTAATAATACATTTAATTACTGAGTAATAATAATTAACTGCATGTACTTACTATAGGGTGAGGGTTAGGATGAGGGTTTGGTTTCGGGATAATTGCATGCAATAATGCTTAATTTCTAGTTATTACTACAGTAAATACATGTAACATGTGTAACAATGACACTGTAAAATAAAGTGTTACCAAATAATGTTATGAAGTTTGGAAGTGCTACAACCGCAATCTGAGATAAAAAGACCAACTTTAGGTCTGTATTTCAAAGCATTCATAATTTACAACCATTTACAAGTTCAGATCTGTGCTCAAAAAGGACAGTTAAGTTTAATAAATCACTATGATCTCAACTTCCAGAACAGAAGAAATGCTGCTTCACTTTCATTGCAACCTGTGTGTGTGTGTGTATTCCCTACATTATGAGGACCAAATGTCCCCACAGGTATAGTAATACTAGTACATGTTGATCTTGTGGGGACATTTTTTTGGTCCCCATGAGGAAACAAGCTTATAAATCATACAGAATGATCTTTTTTGAACATGTAAAATAGCAGAACATTTTGTGTGATGGGTAGGTTTAGGGGTAGTGTAAGGGGACAATGTACAGTTTGTACAGTAGAAAAACCATTACGCCTATGGAATGACCCCATAAACCATGAAAACACAACGTGTGTGAGTGTGTGTTTAAGAGCTTTTACAATGTTATTCAATTGTGATGTAAGTTGTGCTTCCTTTTGGTCATGATCCAAGAACCTTTAGTGTCTGAAGCTGACCAGCGAGAGCGAGACGGGGAGAGAGAGAGACGGGTGGGGGGGGCTCTTATCTCAGGCCTGCAGGCATTTTTTTTTTTTACTCTTATCAACATCACCATATTGTACAAGTACATCCTCCTGTCCAGCAGAGAGAGGAAATCTCTCTCTCTCTGTCTCTAACTCTCTCTCTCTCTCTCTCACACGCGCTTTCGTCCAATACTCGTTCAGCTCAACTGGTGTCCCACTAGAGCACCATGTCTGTTGGTGATGGGAGGGGGTACGGGCGCATGGGCACATGTGCATCACTCGTACATCAGCGCGTGTTCCAGTCGTCTGTCATTCCTGCGGTGAGGTCATCGCTCTGTGTCGCATCTCTAAACTTCACTGGACGCTGGAGAAACTGGTGGAGAACAGCGCTCAGGAACGGGAAGGAAGTGCAAGGAGAGTGTGTGTGTGTGTGTGTGTGATCGCTTTGCAGACGGCGTGAACACCGAGACACGCTGACGACGGAGAAAGTGACCAAACACGGTGAGTGACCGGCGAGATTTTGCAAGCATCTCCACGCGTTCTGAACGCTAATGCACGGGTCATTCTTCAGACACGCCGAATAACTTCACAGAGCGCCTCGCGTACGAAACAGGGATTTTCTGATTGTGATTTGACGAGAGAGTTCCTGAAAACTGACATGGAAAAACTCAGCGACAGACAGTTTGGAAGAAAGAGAAACGTCGGGAAAAAAAAAAAAACGTGACTTGTGAAGTGTGTGAGGTTTCCTGTGAATGACCGTCTGAAAGCACATGGAGCTTCTTAGAATGTGTTTGTAGTAAAATCTTCAGATGCAGGCGTCGGGCATTATGAAAAAGAGTTCGTTTCGAAAGAGGAACCGAATGTTAGGAATGGCAGTCAATGTTTAAAAGAGGGAAGGAGCGTGTATTGAATCACTGGGTCTGTGTGAGGAGATTCATTGATCGTGTCTGTCATAGCGATCGATCCATCGGTGACTGACGTCTCTAGACAGTAGGATGACTGACGGAAGCAACACCACTAACGCAACACGGATAGCAGCTGTTCCTGATGATCTCAGAAAGGTAATTGCAGATTAGTTGTTGTGGCCGACATCTCCAGTAATGAACGCAGAAATACTCCATCGTGATCCAGGCCAAAGTGTCAACAATGAATCCTCTTAATGATCCATCCGTGTTTGTCACTCCTGATCTCGTGATAATCGAGCAATGTTTGTGGTTCAATCGGGACGTGTAGCTCCTTTTTTCTATTTTTTTTTTTTATTCCTCCTCAGTGTGAACAGAACTGAACTCAACGAGAACACTGATTCAGAACTGGATGAAACTTTCCAAAGTGGAGTGACACCCAATTCACACGCAATGTGAACGCGACTCTTAAGGCCGACTATAGCACAACTATCGATTATGTAATCACCAATGATGGGTCAAAAGTGTTTAAGCTCGCTTGTTTTACAGAAAACCTCACTCCTGCTAGTAGTCGCAAACGTTGTTTTGGTTTGGTTTTGTTCACGATTACCGATTACATCACACCAATTTAATTTATAATATCACGATGTGACTTCAAACGCTCCTGCATCTGCCTGTTTTATTGCTTCAGGTCCAACAGAAGCGACTCAATCGGCAGACTCCACATGAGGAGCGATGAGAAGAATCTGAGATCATCAGGAGAACTCATCAGTCATGATGGAGAAAAACGAGTCGCCCGTCTCGCCCTCCTCAGCATCTCCATCTGTCCTCCAGCATGTCAGTCCCGCTCGCACGGGCTCCCCTGATGCTAATGCGAGCGGTACGGACACGATTGCCGGCACAACTGAACCCGAGGCTACTGGAGCCGAGACGGATTCGAAGACGCCTCCTCGGCGAAGCCCCCCCGCCGCGTCCGCAGTCTCCAGGGGTGAACACACGACCTCGTCCTCATCCTCTTCGACATCCATCCCTCCCAACATCCCGGTTATCAGCTTGGCTCACAGCAAACCCCCCTTGCCTCCTCTCCCCATGCTGGCGGCCCCGCTGACGGCCCTGCACCCCACACCAACCCTCCCGCACGGCCCTGCGGAGCTGCGGCTGGCCCAACTGTCCTCGCTGTCCGGACCCCCCACGGCCCTCCTGCCTCCACCCTTCCTGCAGACACACCCCTTCATCAGCAGGTGAGACGCTCGGACAGAAATGACCAGAGTTTAATTCCTTAACAAAAAGAGTGACTGAAAGAGCTCACTCACCGGTTTGGAACGACATGAGGGTAAGACTTTTGTTCATCTTCAGAGCACAAATTAAGATGTTTTTGATGAAATCTGAGAGCTTTCTGTCCCTTTGACACTTCAAAAACTTCATAAAGAAGTCATAAAACAAATCCATATGAATTGAGCAGCTCAATTTTCCGAAGAGACATAATTGGAACACATCGTGTTCCATTGTGAACAGATCAACGTGTTCACTTGACACGTGCGAGAACCAGCGAGGTTCGTTCTGGTGTCACGTTTGAGCTTCAGCAAGAGTTCTTGTGCGTCAAGCAGCTTCTATGTTCTCTGATCAATGTTTATATGTGAATAAAAGCCTGAATTCAATCTGTTCATCGTATAACGCAATCGAGACTCTTCCGAAAATTCCATATGAATCGAGCGATTTGTTTTACGATCTCTTTATGAACTTTTCAAAGCTTCGAAGTGGTAGTTGCATAGCTGACGCAAAGATTTCATCAAAAATAAATCTTCGTTTGTGTCCCGAAGACAAACGAAAGTCTTACGGGTTTGGAACGATATGAGGGCGAGAAATTGATGACTCTCTAATTGCTTTACTCAGTGGTTCACAATCCTGCTCTTGGAGTATCCGCAGCGCTGCACAAGTCTCCCAAGATCTCAAATATGTGTGTTCGATAAGAGAGCTCAAAATGTGCGGCGTCGAGGATGCTCCAGGACCGGGAACGCTCGGGTATTCTGTGTCCCAAGTTCGGTTGGTGGAAGTTTTTCTCCAGCAGGTGCATCTGATCACTCTCCTCAGCGACACCTGTGATCATTCACACGTTCGCTGCGTTCGCTGCAGGACGACGCACACGTCAATAGCAATGAGTGTCAAAACTCGTAGAATTCTCGTAGACCAGCGACTTGCTGATCTTTCACCTCATTTAGTCTCATTTAGTCTCAAAGCACCACATACAGAAAGATCTATTTTGAGTTGTTTTGACAGTAATGAGGACTGAACGGCAGGAGTCACGTTTGTCCAATCGTTCCAGATTGCTTTTATAGATTTCTTTTTCTCTCTTTCCCTCAGCTCTTTCCTCGGACCATCCGGAAGCTTTGGGATCTTCAGTAATGCTCGTGTGAAGAGACGCCCGTCCACACACTTCGAACTGGACCTCAATGAAGGTACATCATTTCAGTCATGGATGCGTAAAACCCTTCATCGTCGCCATAAACGAACCCGTGTTTCTGTGCTCACGTGTGGTTCTCCTTCAGGTCCGCCTCAGAAGTTGGCTCGGCGCGTCTTCACTAACAGTCGTGAGCGCTGGCGGCAGCAGAACGTAAACGGCGCCTTCTCTGAGCTCCGCAAACTCATCCCAACCCACCCGCCCGACAAGAAGCTCAGCAAGAACGAGATCCTGCGACTCGCCATGAAGTACATCAACTTCCTCGTCCAGCTGCTGAACGACCAGACGAGCGATCAGGGGTCTGAAGGCCCGACGGACGGCGGTGTGGCCGAGGCTCGGGATGGGAGGAAGGACGAAAGCGAGGATTTGGGAAACGCCAGCTCGCCGTCTCGTAAAAACAGAGACTCCGTGGACTCCGTGATGGTACTGACGGCGTCGTCGGGCTCCAGCTGCTACGGCGACACGGACAGCGAGGAAAGCTCGGGTCCTCGAACCATTGAGACAAAACATAGCGGGATCACGGAGAAGGTTCAGGAACAGATACTAGCGGTCACAGCAAGCAGTTGCCAGCGATGACCTATACCCAAACTGACACACTCGAGAAAACGGGACGCGTGTTCAATCTTCTTCACGTGTGAAAACATTTACGTTTGGTGTGGAGTGAATTCATTGTTAACTTCATGGCTTGTGTTCCTGGTCCATGTTTCATCATGTCTCAGAATGCTTCACGTCTGTCACTTCTCCATTTAATTTCCTCTTACTGATATTTCTAGGAGCTGTAAGATGCAGCCGCTCAGACAGGGGATAAATAGAGTCTGTGGGTTCCTCGTGTCAGACGGTAACATGCAGTCATGAGAACCTCGAGCTTCACGTTGACCGCACGACTGGATTATTTAACAATGTGTTTTGGGACTAGAGCTGTTTACGGCTGAACAGTAGACCTGCGAGTCCTGTTCAAGTGTGTTAGTCCCGTCTGCTAGCAGATGTTTGGATGATGTGAAACTTTATCCTCCTCAGAGTTTGGAAGTCGCAATTACTCGACTTGCATTCGACTGATCTTGGTCTGAATAAAATAAGTTTCAGATTTCTCTCTGTCATTTTCACTTCCTTATAAACACAGGAAGTTTTTAAGAATAGTGTGGAAGATGATGAAGAACAAAGGATTGTGTAATTGACCCTTCGCAAAGCCGCTCTCACGCCACACATCATGTTCTCACACAGTGAAACATACATTTTTTACGTTTCATATGATTCAAGTTCACCAACGTTAATCTACTAACTCCCCTGACCGCTTTTGACGGACAAAATGGGGGTTTGTGATTGGTCAGATCGCCTGTCAATCAAACTGCGAAGGGTCAATTGCGCTGCGGAGAATGATGGGAAATGTAGTTCCGTGGCTCATAAACTGGCTAAATGAGTGTTACAGCTCGTCTTCATCAGCAGAACACAAGATACACACACTGAACTTTTTAGACTGAATGCGATTGGCTGGTTTTACGTTTCTTCAGAAGTACCGTTACCACCACAGTAAAGACACACGGGTGTTTATCAGTCCGTCTGGAAACAGAAATTTGTTTACAAGGTACCTGAGGATACAGTGAGCGCTTTTGGTAATGAAGTGATCATTGGATCTGACCGTTTTTTTTATCAAGTTAGTGACGTCTTTTGAGGCTGCTGTCATTTTTTGTGTGTGTTTGGGTTTTCAGTTACAAGTAGCATGCTAATTGGTTAGCATACTTTGCTAGCACACACAGAAAACTTGTAATCAAATTATATGAAGGTCTGTTGTCTAAGACATTTCTCTTCTCACCGAAGCGTCATTTATTTGATCCAAAATACAGAAAAAACTGTAATATTGTGAAATGTTTTTACAGTTTAAAATAACTGTTTTCTATGTGAATATACAGTACAGTGTCATTTATTCCTGAATTTTCAGCATCATTACTCCAGTCTTCAGAGTCACATGATCCTTCAGAAATCACTCTGATATGAGGATTTGATGCTCAACAAACATTTATCAGTTTTGAAAATTGTTTTTTTTTTTTTCAGGATTATTTGATAAATGTTCTTCTTTTGAACTTTCTATTAATCTAAAATGGAAAGCTTTTGTAACATCATCGCTTCCACTCAAAAGTCTTGGGTAGGTAGTTTTTTTTTTTTTTTTTTTTTAATAATTTTTTATTCAGCAAGATTGCATTGCTCAAAAGTGAAAGTAAAGACATTTATAATGTTTCAATAGCTTTCTATTTTAGATAAATGCTCTTCTTTTACTTTCTATTCATCAGATAATCCCGACACGCCTGTTTTCATCACTGATAATAATCATAAATGTTTGTTGAGCATCAAATCGTCATATTAGAATGATTTCTGAAGGATCATGTGACTCTGAAGACTGCAGTAATGATGCTGAAAATTCAGCTTTTTTGGCAACTGAAATAAATTGCAGTTTAAAATCTATTCAAATAGAAAAATTATTTTAAATGGTAAAAGTATTTCTGTTTTTGCTGTGAAAAAGCAAATAAATGAAGCCTTGGTGAGCAGACGAGACTGCGAGACTTAAAAACATTAAAAAATGTTACCGTTCAAAATCAGTAGTTCATTTTAAATGTACTACGTTGTTTTGGCTAAAGTTGAATTATGTTGTTCTCAAAAGAGGGTGAAGGATGTGGATCAACACCGGTGTTCCTGAACCCTCACATCTACTTGTACATGGTCAATTATTGCTTTTAAAAATGTATATATTGGCCAATGGGGTAAGAAAAATAAACTTAATTTAACGCCAAATTTATTTTTCTCACCCTATCGGCAGATTTTTTTTTTTTTTTTTTGATTTTAAGCATAAACTCACTTAATTTTGATTTTTTTTTTTTTTACTTTAAGGATATTTCAGTATTTGTACTGGAAAACAAAACAAAAAATACGGCGGAAGAAAATTATTTTTGATTAAAGATTGAGGTATGTGCACTAGTAAATCTTTTATAATAAACAGATATTTTCCATTAAAAAAAAAAAAAAATGAGAGTAGTGGATTGTGATTTCATGGTGACTTTAACCAGTGCTACAAACAGTTGGTCACGAACTCAACTGATGCTGTTTTTATTTATTATTTATGTTATGGCATGTAGTTCTGCAGTGGACGTTTGGGCTTCACGTTGTTCTCGAGGGTGGATGTGTCTCCTGCACTTACTGTCGTTCGGAGCTGATGGGACGTCCTCTAGCTCTTGTGTGATTAGGATTTTCCAAGATTTTTCATCATAGACTTTTGGGACAGGAAAATCATTTTGTTTCATTAAAAAAAAAAAAAAGGCCCGTCCTGTAGCCGGATGCAATTTATCCATGACAGAATCGTGAGAATCCGAGCAGGATGGAAAAGCTGTGACGCTGTTCAGCCGTGTTGGGCTGTTTTTCCCCACTGCAGCTGTGGCATCGCATGTGTGTGTGTGTGTGTGTGTGTGTGTGTGGGGTCAGAGGTCATCTGTGGGTATCTGCATCTCGTATCAGGTGTCCAGGAAGCACCTACAGTTGCTGCTGTCTCATCGCCAGCCAACCGACTTCCTGACGCGGACCGTGCAGTTATGAAAAGGTGGGAAGAATGAAAAAGTGAAAATCATCCTCTCCATTTCTACCCATCCGCCAAACACACACATACACACTCCTCCGGACCGCATGGCAGGAAGGGAAACTTGCATAACGCTCGGTTGAATGACATGCCGCAAACGCCCGCGTGGGCCTCAGGACGCCGTGTGTTACGTGATGAGACGCTCTCACGCAGTTCAGGGATACGCGAGGACTTTGCAGCGAGTGTTTCCCATGTCTATGCGCTTTGATACCGAGGCCTCTGGGGGGGGGGGCAGAGGACTGGTGTGTGACACCGAGATAAAACCCCCCTGATGCCTCTGGAGCAGGGCATTATGGGTACCACACCCTCTTGTTGGCACTGCGCTCGGCCACCTGCACGATTTCATCATGCCTGCAGTGGTTGCCGTGGTTACGACATCCCTGATGACACTGAGCACTTCCTCTGACCAAGGTCACACACAGAGAGAGAGAGAGAGAGAGAGAGAGTACACTCTAACACTGGGTTGCCCAACCGGTGATTCATGACATTGTGACAGAAATGGCAGTTTTGGTTTTTTTGTGTGTGTAAACTTGAAGAATAATACTCTTAAAGGTCATGCGATGCTATTTTAAAAGTCTATTATTTTGTTTAGTGGATGTCACAGAACAGGTCGCCATGCTTTAATGTTCAAAAACACATTATTGCAGTACCTCTATTCAATTCCCAGTCTCGGAAACACTCCGATTCCCACAAAGCCCCGCCTTCTGACCAGCTCAGAGCGCTCTGATTGGCTGTGATTGGCAAACACACAGTTAAAGTACACCAGTGCAATTTTTGGACATAGGTGACTGGAATTTATGTCTCATGATTATAAAAACCTTTGACTGAAATGGTAGTGAGCGTTAGACTTTAAGACAAATACAAACTGTGCTTGCATGTGAATTTGCATGAGAAAACTAAAAGGTTAATTTTATAAAACATTAAAACATTATCAGAACGCAAAGTTTCAAAAGCATCCCAGGAGAACTCCAATAAAACTTTATATTTATGTATCAATTTTATATATATATATATATATATATATATATATATATATATATATATATATATATATATGTACTCTTTATTTATTTTCGATAAATTACAATATCCTTTTCAAGAAACAAGAAATGTTATTTTTGCCCACATTTATGGTTACAGAAGTAAAATAAGTGCAGAGAACATGCAGAAGTTGATTTGTTCATGTTCATGAATTTAGAGTGGACTGGAAACATTTAAACTCAAAACATAAAAGATGAATATGCAGCACCTGTAATATTGAGTTTGTACAGATTTAACTGACATGATGCAAGAACCCGCAAAAAAACTGTCCACCTCTTTCCGGAATCACTCAATTTTCTGTTTAATGAATCTCCGTCTCCCGACCTCAGTGACGACAGAGCCCACCGCTGCCCCTACGGCGCCCCCTACAGCTCCAGCGAGGAACACGCCCAGCGCTGCTCCGGTCAGAGCCCCCACGGCCAGCAGCTTCGGCACCCGTCTCGCACCCGAGCGCGTCCACTCCCACGCGGAGCGGAGCAGCGACGGAGACTGCACAGCAGAGTTCAGACAGACGCTCTTCTCCACCATGGACGTCACTTCCTCCTCTTCCTCCGTCTCTTTCAAAGCATCCAGAGTGCGAGACGGGTTCTGTCTGTCTCTCCTGATGGTCTTGACCTCCTCATTCTGCTGGTAAAGCGAGCAGTTGTAGAAACCCCCTCCGCTCTCCTTCACAGTTTGCTGCACCTTCTCCAGAAGCTCCTTGACTCCGCTGCTTGGACGGGACTTTGACTGTAGGATGTGATAGCGGTCGCCGCATCTCTCCACCAGCTCCAGCATCTCAGGCCGTCGGGAACCGATGTACGCCTCCACCTCCTCCACACCTGCCGCTCCCTCTGGCAGCAGGTCTGAGCGCGTGAAGAGGATGATTGTGTGCCGGCGGACGGCGTCGAGTCCGAACGCACCCTCCAGCGCTCTCAGAGCCGGCAACTCGGAGTGAGTGGGCCGGTCGAGGGGGACGCAGAACAGGAACACGTGAGGGCCCGGGGCCGACAGGGCCAAACATGAAGAAATCTGAGCTTTCACCTCCTCAGGAGATCTCTCCGACTGAAAACCAGTCCGGTGTATCAACCACAGACACCTGTAGGAGACAGAAAAGAGGTTTAGGAGACAGAAACACGACACGAGAAGAGACTCTTCAACTGTGATCCTGACCTGCGAGTCCTCCACGAGCGCTCTGGCCTTCACACACTGCTGGTCAGCCGCTCTGACATCCTGTCCGTGCAGCTCAAACTCCTCACGGCCCAGAATGATGTTCCCGGCTGCACTTTTCCCAGAACCACGGCGACCCAGCAGAACCATTCTCAGCTCGGGCAGAGAAGAATCATTCCGAGGATCAGGGGAGGAATATGAGGATGATGGTGATACAGAAGAGAGAGTTTCTAAGTCATCAGAAACGTTCTTAAAACTGTGATGGACTAGAATGAGACACAAAGCAAATGTATTCGCATCAGGACATGCTCAGCCATAAAACAGGTGATCCCTGAAGAAGGGACCTGAACCAAAAGATTACAGACTGGAAGATCATAGAGACCCTTTTCATTCCAGGCAGGAATAAAACACTCTAGATGTGAGTCAATGTTTTGAACATACTAGTGTTGGTGAAGCTCTGGCTGTACTGGACCTCTGGCACCTCCATCATCTGACTGAGAATGGCTCCCTCTAGAGTTACACATGAATACAACATCTCATAAATGAGCATCATTTCAAACAAACACTGCTCTCGTCATCCAATTGACCCTTCGCAAAACCCGCCCCCTGTTGCTATACCCGACAACCCATGCGCTCTCACGCCACACATCACGTTCTCCCGCAGTGAAAAATACATCCCGGCGCAAAGAGGACACTGACAACGAATGAAATGGTTTCATATTTAAAATATTGTCATTTCTAAAGCAGTTTAAAGACTAAAAACCGTATAGTGGCTCCTTAATGTGTCGAGACAGATCCTTCAAGCGGCTCGTGAACCGATCTTCTCTTCATACTAGATCAGTTATAGCATCGAAGGAACATGAGTGAACATCAGAAGGAATGTTGTTTCAACCGCGGTAAGACGTGAGTACACACAGTTTTTCAAGTTAAACAACATTAATCTACTATCGACTACTCCCTGACTGCTTCGTCAGATAAGATGGCGGATTCTGCGTTACGATTGGTTAGATCGGCTGTCAATCAAACTGTTTGCGAAGGGTCAATTGGTATAAGCATGTCTTCTTTGTGTTATTTTTTTGTGTTTGATTCGCTCAGGGGTGTCCAATCCTGCTTCTCGGGGGGCCACTTTCCTGCAGAGTTTGGCTCCAACACACCTGTCTGAAATTTCCAGTGATCCTGAACACCTTGATTAACTGGGACTTGAGCCAATCTCTGCTGGAAGGAGGCCCTTCAGGAGATGGATGGGAAACGTCTGGATTCGTTACGTGTATTTGTTATGGTTCATGATTTATTACCTTTTGTGAGTTTGAAGCTCGGGCTTCTCTCCAGCGGTGCGTGTTGGTTGCGTGTTTCCTCATACTCCCGCGGCTGGGACTGAAGTCCATTGATCAGGTGTCTCTCAATCATTCCTTCACTTACTGTTTCCTCTGTGTGTTTGTCAAATGTGTTGATTTGTGTTTGCTTTCCTCTGATGCCTCCATTCCACATTGTGTCTCTTGCTGCACTGAGCTTCATCTCTGTTTTCTGTTCCTCCTCCACTCTTACCACTTTCCCAGGTGTCTCCTCATCTCTGAGTAGGTGAAATCCTCCGTTGCTCTGGATCATCTGCTCCACCTGAGACACAAGAAACTAGGTAAACATGTCTCAAAATCATAATACATTATCCCATTCATTACAGCATGACCTCTTAAGTCCTTTCTTTTACTGTCTAGGTCTAAATACGGTACTGCCTTCCATCCTTCGGGTCATGCAGACTAGTGTTGTCAAAAGTACCAACTTCGATACCAAGTTGATACTGAAATGTTAAAAATGTGATGCTTTGAGCACTGTTGAGTGGACTCTTAAACACCTCTGATTGGCTCTTGTTTTCAGGATCATCAAATTATTGACTTGGTATCGAAGTCAGTTCTTTTGACAACACTAGTGCACTAGTCAGGTCCAAGAGCATATTTTCACGGTCTATTTCACTCTGTCTTGACATTACCCTCATCAATGCGGAGTCCAGTTTCAAATACTTAAACACTGCAGATATGTTTTGTGGTCTGTGCCGACTTGTACAAATGATCCGCTCAGATTTGCGTCAAAGTCGTGCAAACCTCCGTAGCACAAAAACAGTGTCCAGACATTCAGGAGAGTACAAACCTGCTACTGGAGGGTCACTGTCCTGCAGAGTTCAGCTCCATCACTAATTAAATACACCTGCACCAGCTAATCTAACTTCAGACTAAATAAAAACTTTGAGGCAAGTGAGCTAGACTTGTTCGGAGCTAAACTATGCAGGACAGTGGTCCTCCAGGAGCAGGATCAGACACCCCTTCCTCAAAGGAAAGCATATTTACACTGTCGGAAGTATTCAGACCCTCTTTTGATCTCTGTCTTGACTCAGACACAACTGACTCGAATCTCTGTCTGGACTCTGACTCGAATGAACTGGCCTCAACTAAACATCTGCACTCACATTTTGCTCTCAGTATTGATTGAACTGCCCAAACACATGCAGTCCTAAAGATCAGAACTGAAAACCAAATCAGAATAGACTGCAGTTCCAAAAGCCCGGCAAGCACAAGTAGATTGTGAAGACCATTGGTGGCAATGGTTTCTACTATCCACACAGGCCACAGTTCCTCATATCCAGTTCTGGAGGGCCACTACCCTGCAAAGTTTAGCTCAGACCCTGATCAAACTCACCTAATTGTAATTTTCTAGCAACTCTGAAGATCTTGATTAGTTTGGTCAGATTAGCTAAACTCTAGAGCAGTGACCCTCCAGGGCCGGATTTGAGGTACCCTAACATAGGCTTACAATACTTTTGGGAAGGGCAGCTCAAGAGCCATGTTCCTGCAGAGTTTGGCTTCGACACATCTGCTTGGAAGTAATGATCCCGGAGACCTTGTTTAGCTGGTTCAGGTGTGTTTAAATATGCAAGTGCATTTTAGTTATACCCGATGCAACTACTAAACTCTGCTCTTGCCCTTGTGGAGCGGGACTGGACACCCCCGGAAGAACCACAACCATAGATTTCAGCCGGACAGCTGTAGCTCCACGCCCAGCGCCTCACCTTCTCCAGTAGAGTGACGACCTGCTGTCTGTCGTCTTGTCTGCGGTTACTGATCACATGGCAGCGGCCGCGACACCTCCTCACCACCTCCTGGAGCCCCTCCTCCTTCCTGAGGTAGTCGTCCAGACTGCGGTCCATCAGGTATTCTCCGCAAGTGAGCAGCACCAGCGTGTGACCCAGCACTGACTGCCCAAACATGTGCTCCAGCTGATCCGGGATGCGACGCTCCATCTCTGTAAACTCCCCGATGGGAATGAGGAAGAGGAAGACGAAGGGCCCAGACGCGCCCGAGCTGAGAGACCTCCGGGTCTCCTCCTGGATGTCAGCCTCCAACTCCTTGCCCCGCCAGTACCAGCGAGGGGTTTCCACAATGCTCAACCTCTGGCCCTCCGACAGGCCTCGCCGTATCTGACTCACGCGTGTAGAGGCCGGGGGTTCCGGACCCGAACTCTGACCCAACAGGGTGTCCGCTGTCAGGGTCTTTCCACAGCCGATGCTGCCAACCAAAACCAAACACAGGTCAGATAGGGAGCCGCGAGGACCGATACCCCGCTCCACGGAGACTGAAAGACAGAGACGGAACAAAAATCAGCCGCCTACAGCTCATCTGCTATCATTCTCATTCATCCGCCATGTACATGAGCTGCATGTGACCATATTTTGCCTCTACACAATGTTTTGAGCCAATCACCTTAGTTGTAGATGTCTATTGACTAAATCAGGGGTGGCCAACGTCGGTCCTGGAGAGCCACAATCCTGCAAATTTTTGCTCCAACCCTAATCAAACACACCTGAACAAGCTAATCAAGGTCTTAAGGGTTCCTAGAAAGCTACAGGAAGGTGAGTTTTTATCAGGGTTGGAGCTAAACTCTGCAGGATTGTGGCTCTCCAGGACCGACGTTGGCCACCCCTGGACTAAATGATAAAGTAAAATGACCTCTATAAAACATTAGTGTAGTAACATCAAACATCTCTAGGTTCAGAACCTAGATGGTTTCAGCCTCTATTTTTAGGTTTCTGTGATTAATATCTTGTTAAATCTGTGTCCTCAGACATGCCCACGTATGAGACACCAGTCAGTCCAGTTGCACAACATTCAGCAGAACGCATACACTCACACACACACGCATTAATCTATTTAAATTATAATTTCTATTACTAATCTAGTGTTTCGTCTCACTGCCATGAAATACGTAAATAACATTTAATAAAATGACTCATTTAATGAAGTTGTCATTTCAAACCACATCACATCACAATCCAGGATCACATGAATATGAGTATGAATGTGAATTTACAGTCTTACCCTGATTAGAGAAATCCATGCGTGTGTCAGGTAGGTCCGTGTCCGTCTCTCTCTCCTGATCCTGGTATGAAGCGTCTCCCTGTGTTTCCTCAAATGTCCCTTCAGAGATGCGTCACACCCCTCACCTCCTCACCTGCAGTTGGGGTGGAGGAACGATCCTGCGGTATGCGTGTGAATCACACTGATGCAGCCACACCCAGAACAACTGGTTTGCTGGGGTTCAATTTTAGGTTTGTCTAGCTGTTTTCCCACCCTGACCAGGTGAAAAATTGAAACCCCCATCTAAAGCCAGCATAAAGACTAGTCTGATTTGCAGGGTTTTTCCACAGGAGGAGTCTTTGACCACCCAATGAAAATTAACCATGGTTTTATTATAGTAAAAGTGTAGAAACCTTGTTTTTTAGTTTTACTAAAAGTACCACAGTTAAACTATGGTTAGGGTAGCAAAACCGGTTTAACTATTTTAACCATGGTTTTGGGGTTTTATGGGTAGTAAAACTATGGTTAGTTTTGGTAAGGGCATCAAATGTGTGTCACAATTTCAAAGTCATCTTTTCAAAACAAAGTGTTTACAAAAGTTTATTTTATTTCACACCAATAGACACCGTGAATTCTAGATTTTGATCTCAGAAACATGTCCTGTCTTTTAAACATTTGGCATTTTTATTCAGATAACGTTAGGGTTAACTTATAATTAACTCGCTCAGCAAGATTCTGTCTGGTAACGCTGAGAACACGAAGCATAAGTGAGTGAAGAGGCTTCTGGAACGAGAACAAATGGAGGGCGGGGCTTTATTTCGTCTGTGTGGAATTGATTGGAGGATCTCATGTGAGTGACAGGTCGCCCCGCCCTCGTCATCAGAGAAGATATTCTGATTCAAGATTACGAGGAACATATATTTAAAACAATATCTATACATTTATAACGCTGCAATATTCCTTTAAAAAACAAGAATGGTCCATTTTGATTTCATGGTGACTTTAAAACCCCTCAATCCAAATAAAAACAGTCCACAACAGAGTTAAAAGAACATACTAAAATGGATTTTATTGAAAGAAAAACAACAGAAATACAAAACCAACATCAGATCAGATAAAAATGGCGCGCAGGTTTAAGAAGCAGGTTAAAAGTTGAAGTGTCTGTGAATTTGTCCAGTGCAAAACTGCGCAAGTCTTAAAGTCTTTTGTCGATGGTTTCATCAGAGCCAGTGGAGACGCCGCAGAAGCTCCGTCGTCGCGGTCGGAATCCTTCATAAACCCGGCATCACGTAGGCGATGTTATCCAGAGTGTTTGACTGATCACAAACAGAGACACGGAGTGAGAGGTCAAGTCATTCGGCTCACAGGGCTATTCATTCGAGGGCCTAATTATTATAGGCTTAAATGAAAATATTCTGGCAGTGAAACTCCTCACTACCGCTGTCAAATGATATTATGATATGCTACATCGGCCTATAAAAATACCTAAACACAGGTAACAACTCTATACACCTTTTCAAAGAAATGAATCATATATTCACCCCCTTCCCACCGAATAATATTTCAATATAAATATGCCACATTTCCACAAATCATGGTAAAAAACTACAGTTCATTCATGCCACAATATTCCTCATCGGTCTTGTTGGGAACGTTTCATCTGATGTAAAACTAGTTTAATCGAGAGGTGTGTGTCGAATTGAAACACTTCTCACAGGATGTAAGCTTTCGTTCCGTTATCCTCCGAGCCGTGCCGCGTAGTTCAAAGGAAACTAGTGAAACGGCGATATTTGATCTGTGTCTGAAACCACTTCGGATGATTCAGTGACGGAATCATATCGTTTCAGATCGTTACGCGAGCGCGTTTTGGCCGACTCCCGGAAAAGAGAGAATCGAGACAAAAGAATGATCAATTCACAAATGATTGGTTCAGTCGACAGAAAAGCGCACGGAAAACCAAATTTAGCCGCACTGTCAGGAAAAGAGGAGGAGGAGGACGGAGGTTCGGATGAAGATGATCGGCAGGACGGATTTGGCCCACAGGTTCATGTAATTAAACTGATGAACGTCAATACCAGCACATGATGTGGGCAGCCGTTGAGTTCTGGGACCTGAGTGGTGAGGCAGGCCAGCGGACCCAGAGCACACAACACCGAGTCCAGGAGAACCGACAGAGAACCCGACACGGTCACCATCCCCTGAAACGCAGTTAGACATAAAACACAGCCGTGTGACGCGTGACGTTCACCCACAGTGTGTGTGTGTGTGTGTGTGTGTACCTCCGTCTCCTGCAGTCTGCGTCCAATCAGAGACAGAGACTCTCCCAGCAGCTGCAGGTGAGCGGCCGCGTCGATAGGGTCCACGTCCGGGTCTCGGAGCGGAGAGAACGCGGCCGCGTTCGCAGGCCGCGGCGCCGATCCGTTCTGGACGGGAGCGACCGACGCTTCCGGCCTCTTCGGCACGACGGCGCCTCCCGCGGGAGTCACGGCCCCACCCGAATGATGACCTGACCAAACATCAACACCAAACACGTCAGCGCTGACCGTGACATCGGTGACCTGAAGGGATTTGACTGCTGACCTTTGACCCTGCCGCCGCCGCCGTCTTTGAGCGCTCGCGACGCTTGCTGCTGTTTGACGTGCTTGACGTGTTTGACGCTCTCCGATTTCAACTGCTTGCGCTGCAAATACTCCGATCTCTCTCGCCACACCTGAAAAGCACCCATCCGTCAGCACGACAAACACACAGGTGTATTGTGGGTAACGATAACGTTCAGCACCTGTTTGTCTCCCTCCGGCAGCTGCTTCCAGGCGTCAGCGAGTCTTTTGCTCAAGTCCCCAAAATCTGAGTTTAAATGAACACACACACAATATTCACATGAGGCTGAAAGAGTCTCTTCTGCTCACCAATGCTGCATTTATTTCATTAAATAACATTAAATATCATTATAGCTTAAAGCAGCTGTGAATATATAGTACAGTGTGAATTAATCATTTAAGGAACACACAAAATGTATATCGTTACAGTCGTTAAACTATTTTCATGAGCTAAACAAACAATAATAATAATTCTGTT
Source organism: Opsariichthys bidens (assembly GCA_037194245.1). Taxonomy (NCBI): domain Eukaryota; kingdom Metazoa; phylum Chordata; class Actinopteri; order Cypriniformes; family Xenocyprididae; genus Opsariichthys; species Opsariichthys bidens. The sequence goes on along the minus strand of CM074305.1, from coordinate 1,519,401 downwards.
AATCACTACTAATATATGAACAACGTAGAGGCTAAATACATAAACTATAGTTTACAAATGACTTTATTTCTGTATTTTTGCTTATTATAAAGTGTTGCCAACAATTCTGTTAAATTGTAAGAGATTTCTTTTAAAAACATTAAAAAATCTTAAAGAGTTCACACTTTTGATGGCCATAGCATTTAAAAATAGAGGAATAGACATTGACAGAAGTTTGCAAACTCTAATCTGATTGGCTGATTTAACTGACCCGTCGCAAAGCCCCGCCCCCTTTAGTTACTGTTGCTATGTCCGCTCTCGCGCCACACATCATGTTCTCACGCAGTGCAAAAATACATCGCGGAGCAAAGAGACACCGACAACGTATGAACCAGCTTCATTTTTAAAATATTGTACTGTTTTAAAGGAGTGGAATCAATCAATAGCGTCGAGTGTGTGTTTAATGTGTCGATCATCTCTTCACACTAGTTCTTTTATAGCATCAAATAAACATGAATGAACATCAGAAGGAATGTTGTTTCAAGACGTGATTCAAGTTCATCTACTAATTCTGTGGTTCTGACTGGTCAGATCGCCTGTCAATCAAACTGCGGGCGAAGGGTCAATTGCGATGCTTGAAAGTGATGGTTCACTTCACATTTGAGACTTTAAGCTAATAATCAAGCGTCAACATACAGACACACAAACACGCTGATGGATGAAGATGAAGAACCCACCGAGGCCCGGCTCTTCCTCCAGAATGCTGTTTCTGTATTCCTTGTAAAAGATCTGATACGCCGTCAAGACCTTCTTCTTCTGCGCGACACAGACAGACAGACAGACAGACAGACGGAGTGAGTGAGTGAGACGCTCTCAGTGTTTCAGGCTCATCCGTGTCTCGGTGCTTCTCCTCACCTTGTCTTTGCTCTTGCGTTTGCCGCCTCCCTCCTTCTTCCTCCTCTTCTCCTCGTGGCTGTGATGGCCCGCGGCGTACGTGCTCCATTCCGTGCCGCCATTGGCTGAGAGAAGAGCGGCCAGAGGTCAAAGGTCAGCACACAGACATTAAGACAGACGGAAGCGTGGCGTTCGTACCTGCCGCTGTTCTCTTGGCCGATTTACTGCCGTGTTTCTTCTCACGCGGCCGCTCTCGCTCCCGCTCTTTCTTCTTCTTGCTCTTTTTGCTCTTCTTCTTCTTCCTGCTGCTGCTGTGTTGGGACGAGGATTCGTGGATCAAGAGTTTCCCACATTCGCTGTCGTCGGCGGAGGACGAGCCGCTGCTGTCAGCCGCGTCGTGACATCCTGACGGTCACAATCATCGTTACAGACAAACGTTTTGGGAACTCTCGCTGTTTTCAGACATAACGAATTCCTTTTGTCAGGTATTGCATTTGGCTATATAAATATATAGACATGACCAAAAACATTTTTTGTTTAAATTGTTGAATATTCTAACTGGTCTTCAACTGATCTTGCTTTGCTTCTGCACGAAAACTGAAAATGTTTTTTGGGACAAAAAAACATTCCCTCTAACAAGCATGAAAACACCGTGGACGATGCGAGTATTTCCTCACCTTCCAGCTCCACCTCTTCGCCAACCACAGGAAGCCCCTCCCGCACCACCTGCGGCTGCTTCCTGGAGGAGGAGGAGGAGGAGTCTCTGGCGTCCTTCCTGCGCTCCTTAGACGAGGACAGGCAGGGATACGGCGCCTCTGCGCCCACCGCCGTGGGGGAGGTGATGGCCTGCAGGAGACCCATCGCCGTCACGGCCGTCTGAGGAGATCCCGCCAACTCGGGAGGCGTCAGGAGCGAGCGATGGCTCTCTGAGGGACGCTTCTTCTTTTTGTGGTGGGATCCGGAGCTGTGATGATCTACACCAGAGAGACATGAACAACTCAACACACACATTTCATCCATAAAGCGGTCGTGAAAGGAGAAATAACTTTTCCTCGAGTGTTTGATATATATATATAGGTCATCGTACTACAAGAATATCCTGTTCGTTTCAGAACTGAAAAATTCCTTGTTAGTCCAATAAAAGCTTTTATTGACAGCAGGTCCAGACGACTCGTCCCAGAATGTGTCATAGAGAGATGAAACTCCGCCTCCGCAGAGGAAATCAACGCCTACTTCATCACTGCAGTGTTAGCTCCGCCCACTGGTGTGTTACAGGACTAAAGAGCGATACAGGACTAAAATAACATCACCTTTCAAAGCTAAAGCTAGGAATATGGTTATTTATTTTCAACAGTATGAAAGTCTCAGATGAACTTTATTTATTTGCATTTGACTGTGGATTCTTTGGTAAATCAATCGCATTTCGGCGCAGGATTCGCAAAAAATACGTTTACGATATTTTACCGTGTTCATTCTAATGCCTGATCTGATGTAATTCCCGTACAGTCAGACGATCTTTTGTGTCAGTAAATCAAACCAGTGACTAAACGCTCAAGTTCACGTCGTTTCTCTTCGTAGGATGAAAATAATCTGTAATTTAAACGGTGATTAAATTATAAATAGAAAGCGATCAAAGAACGCTCCCTTTACAATCGCTGGAGCTGTCAATCAAACAGCCAAAACTCCCGTTTCATTCAACGAATCTCTTAGTTACACTCAGTTTGCACTGTTAGATGGCATTCGTTAGCAGAAATGACAAGATTCAATGACGAGATCACTGCTTCTCAACAACATGTCTGTGATCGACTATAATGTTCATCACTGCAACCTTTCTAAATATAACGCCACAGATCTAAATGCGACGCAACACTTGTCACGATTAATAAACCTTGAGAGCTGTAACAGTAAAAACGAGTCATACTGAGCTATTTCATATGCAAAGATGTCAGCCAATCACAGCAGTGGGCGTTTACACTGAAGTCTCACAGCAGACACGCCCCTTAAAACAGAGCGTTCCAATCAGAGGGCTGAATGAAAATGCCTTTTATTTCTAAATTATGACCATTTTGATGTGAAAAGCATACTAACATTATAAGTGCACCCCAGGAAACATTATAAAACTACAGAAGAATGCAGTTCATGACCTCTTTAATATTCAGCAATATTACTGATTTGACACTTTCAGATGAGAACAAAACTAAATTGAGCTTAATAATGACAGATTTGATCAATCGACACGGTTTCCTAAACTGAATGAACACTGAACTCAATAATGAAGGGCACTATTGTGTTTTTAGAGCTGCTTTACAGAGTAATTTGAATTTGTCGCAAATTTAATGAAGCTTGCCGGGAATAGGAACTGCAGCGGAGCTGCGTTTGTTGTGTTTCGTGATAACGGAGATGGAATGTAAACCTTAATTTACACGACTGAAAGAGCAAAACGTGGGGCTAAGAGATGAAATCTCCTGTGACAGCTTTCTGTATTAAGCTTGTTTCCTCATGGGGACCAAAAAAGATCAAAATTTACTAGTCGAGGTGAAAAGAACACAACCCTGCAGACAACAGGTAACCGTCGTTATCGCCGTTTTCCATGTTCGTGAAGTCAATATATTTACAGTTATTAAAAAAAAAATACCAAGTACCAGCATTTGACAAATCAACGTACACTTGCATCACTGATAGTTCCTCAAGCGCTGCTTTAGACCCGGCTCTGATAGCTAATGTAGCCGGTTCCCCCAAAAGCAGTTCCTAGAACTAAAACTCGAAAAATCCAGGCCAATAGTTGTAGGAACTATGAAAAGGTTCCTCAAGTGCGAAAGCCCCTTTTAAACCCCAACTATGCAAGCCAGCGGCGGCCGTGGCAAGAAACCAGAGCAGAAATAGAGAAAGAACTACTGATGAACTTGCATATTTATTCTAATATGTATGATCGCTTGCAATTTTTCGTGGCATATCAATACAATATTTTCAGTAACAGTCCAGGGAGGAATTCACGCACCTCTGTAGAAATGATCTTCATGCTTCTTTTTCTTGTGAAACTCAGTGCCAGAGTAAAAGTCATCAGCCTCCTGTGGAGAGCAGAGTTCAGTTTCTACACAACACAGGCTGATGATGATGATGATGATGATGATGATGATGATATCAGTGAGTCTTTCATCAGTACCTTGAGGCGTATCTTGGAGGTCTTGCGCACCTCTGCGTCGATGATCTCTTCTTCTCTCAGCAGATCTTTGTAGGACCTTCTTTTTTCTCTCTGACTGCGTCCGGCGACCAGACTCACCTCGCCCTCCATCTACACACACACACGTTGTGTTTTCATGGTTTATGGGGACATTCCATAGGCGTAATGGTTTTTCTACTGTACAAACGGTACATTCTGTCCCCCTACACTAAATCTACCCATCACACAAAATGTTCTGCTATTTTACATTTTCAAAAAAGATCATTCTGTATGATTTATAGGCTTGTTTCCTCATGGGGACCAACAATATGTCCCCACAAGATCAACATTTACTAGTATTACTGTACCTGTGGGGACATTTGGGTCCCCATAATGTAGGGAATACACACACACACACACACACACACACACACACATTGAATCTCTCTCTCTCTCACACACACACACGTTGTGTTTTCATGGTTTATGGGGACATTCCATAGGCGTAATGGTTTTTCTACTGTACAAACTGTACATTCTGTCCCCCTAAATCTACCCATCACACAAAATGTTCTGCTATTTTACATTTTCAAAAAAGATCATTCTGTATGATTTATAAGCTTGTTTCCTCATGGGGACCAAAAAAGATGAAAATTTACCAGTATTACTATACCTGTGGGGACATTTGGTCACATACACAAACACACACACATTATACAGTAGCGAGAATAAGTTTGTGAACCCTCTGACCATATCTGTATTTATAACCGAACATATTTACAAAATGATCTTGAGTCATAGTTCCAGGCAAACACAATCTGACTGAACTCAAAACACTCAAATGATTGAACTTCTCACTAATAAAGACAGTTAGTGATCACTGACAGGACAGATGTGTTCACACGTTTATTCTTGCAGCTGTAAATCGAAAGACACTGTGCGAGTTTCAGTGAGTTTATGAATAAATGCGTGCTTATGTTGTTGTTTATTATCCCTCCATGCTAACACGCTAACTGGCGAAACTTTAAACAGTGTTCCTTTATAATTCAGACCAAGCGAAGTGCGTTCGACGGAGAATCAAAACATTAAAAACGCGCACAATCGTGATAAAACGCAGCTTCATTCATTCGATCGATTTCCTTAAATATTACCTTCATCAAATCTCAAGCGTCTCCCGTCGCCATCTTGGCTCTGCGCTGCGCGGTCAGTTTCTCGCGCGACTGTTCGAGCGTGGCGTCATCGCGCACTCGGGCGCCTCTAGCGGACAGGCGGAACGAGCGCCGCTGCTCACAAATCTGTGGAGAGTTTTCGAATTCTTTCAAATGCTGCAGTGAATTCAATAAAGTGGAATTCACTAAGGTTTTAAGTGATTTGTCTTCACGAGAATGTCTCCACGTCAAGGTTTTTAACGTCACTGGTCGATGTTGTGAAGCAGTGATTTTCCATTGTTTTCCTTGTTGCATTTGTGCTGGCCACACTGTAATGAATTGCTGTAAAAATTACAGCATTATTTTACAGCCGCTGGCTGTTTTTTAACAATACAGCACATTGCTGTAAACTGCAATGCATTCTGGGGTCACGTGTTGGTTTGACTCAAATTTACAGAATATTGCTGTAAATTGACCCTTCGTAATTTAAAAAAATACAGTTATTTACTGTAATCAGAGAATACAGGGAAATTCTGTAAATGAAATTACAGCAACACTACTGTAAATTCTACAGTAACTGGCTGGCAACCCTGCTGCCAGTATTATACTGCAAAATTTACAGTCATTTTTTAACAGTGCAGGCATTGAAACATACTAAGATTGTTCAATAAACTCTGCTCTTTTATTATTATTGTCATCATCACTTTGTCTCCTTCCTCAGTCAAACTCTCAGGCTGATAGAAGAATATCGATATATTTCTGATGTTAAATCATTTTAGCATGATCTAACATTCCGGATGGAATAACTAAGATACTGTTCATCAAAGGGTCAGAGTCACGATTGTTTCTGGCACAGAATGACTCCACACTCTTGTGTAAAATAAAATTCCAAAAGAGGTTTTTGAAGTGAAGTGAGGAACCATTTTCAGTTCCCCAAATAAAGGTTCTTTAAAGAACATTTTTATAATCTAAAGAACCTTTTTTGACTATAAACATCCTTCTGTCCAATGGAAAGGTTCCAATAATGCCAATAAAGAAGCGTTGTGTGAGTGTCGGGACACTGACGTGAGGACGAAGGTGGAAAGCCTCCCTGCAGGCGTCTGATCTAAGACAACATGAGTGTGACCTGTTTCCTATTTCATGGAAATTCGGTATAAACCTTGCATGATGACTGGTCAGCTCCGATGATATCACTTCCATGGATGTCATTTATCGGGCAGTCAGAGATGAGAGGCCGAGTGACACTCAGGTCACAGTCATCTTGTCTCAGGGCGAGAGAGGGATTCAGTCCCAAGGAACTGTTTTACACGCATGTTTTAGTAACTTAGTAACTGTTTTTACTAGATTTCTACAGGAGGTTTAACAATGCAACTCATTTTATCATCGGTTTATGGCGTAAGAAAATTGAAAGATTTTGTTTCAACATCGATAGGGCTGTATGTGAATCATCTCGCTGCTGTGACAATTGTGGAACACATTTGATTTCTAAAACTTTCCAAGAGCTGGGATTTATTTTGGGAGTGTAACGACAGTCATGCTTGGATTTAAAGCTATGCAGAGAACAGCTTTCTAACTATATGGCTTTATTCACAGCCACACACCATTACTCAAGGCCGTTGCATCATTTATGAACTATAATAACAGACACTCTGAGTCTATTTGGCTTTGCAAAGTGCTTTCAAGTGGTCCAAGATACTAATAGTCAAACATGATTATTGGCGAATATTGAATCTTGTTTATGTGATGCAGAGACTGTGAAGATTTTTAAGGGTAAAAACACTATTCTAATTTGATTTTCTACACTGTTGGGGAGCAGTAAGTACATCGTGAGAAGAATGATTCGGTTGAACATGTTAATTACTCAAACAAATATTTCAGTCTAAACATAAGTTTTATGTCATTTAATATCATAGCAAGTTTCCATCCATTTGGATGACATAGTTTTAACATAAACAAACTAATAAACTTAATGTGATTCATATTTGTCAGTCATGTGTAAATGAAATAGGTCAGATTTATGTAATAGTTCACAGGTTAAAGAACACTGTTTAGTGGTCGTGTGTGTGCGCACTACTGAGTTAAAGTAGCGTTGAAGCAGCGTCAGAGTTCATGAGATCATTAAGAGATGATTGAGCAGTATTGATGAACGCCTGCTGTTAACAAGCAGAATCACTGAAGGACAGAGAAACACAAGAACTACAACTGATGAAATCAACTGAAGATCAAAGACACTATTCATATACTCAACTATTACATCAATCTGACCTACTTCATTTACATACGACTGACAAATATGAATCACATTAAGTTTATTAGTTTGTTTATGTAAAAAACGAAGTAATCCAAATGGATGGAAAATTGCAATGTAATTAAATGACATAAAACTTGTGTTTAGACTGCAATATTTTTTTGAGTGTATACGGAACGGCTGGACTAACATATAGATGCTCTTCCAATATTTCTGTTCAGGATGCATGGGAATTGTCTCCAGAGGGGTGACGTGGACTGTGCCAGAGCAATGATTTTCAATACGAAATTGCAGCATTTGAGTTTAGAACTATGAAATGGTTCCCATGTAGTTTTATTAGTCACCTCTTCAGCTGTAAAAAATTTTACGCAAGACTTGTTGGAAACGTATTAGTCATTTTACATGAGGCTGATGAAATGCTGAGGGATGAGTAACTTGGAAAAAACATGTCAAGCAACGTCTTTTAGTGACTTGCATGGGGGCCAAATTCATGATGAAGTGGATGTTTATGAATTATGAATTAGTTTATATGGAGCCCCTAAAGGGACGGGGTGGTAGAAAAAATTGGGATGGGAGGAATTTTAAAAAAAAAGAAAAAAAAAATCTTTTGCATTCCCAGACAAAGATATTATCGCTCCCTTGCAAAACCTGTTGTGAGCTCGGAGCTGGCGGTGTTTCAGTCAGCTCAGCGCTTTAATACACACAAATTGTCTACATTGTATATTATTCTTTTATTTTCTTTATTATCTGTCTTGTCTTGTCGCTGTCACTCTGTTGCACTGTGGAGTGTGTGTGTAAACACACTTCAATCAAGCTCTTTCTGATTCTGATTCTGATTCTGAAATGATGCACGGCTCATTTAGAGTTTGAACTTGGGCTCAAATATAAAGAAATGCGGTCATTGCTCAAGGAGTTGGCCGTACATTCACAGATTCGAACTTCCCGGATCAATAACTCGTGAATTGCATTTTTTTTCTTTGGTAAGTTTTTCACTTCACCACGTCCCTTCCACATTGAATAGACTGTTAAAGTTGACTTACATTTTCATAAACCTTAATCTGTGCTCTAAAAACTGACATATTGCATGACTTTGTATCACGCAAGGTCATCGTAAAGTCTAGAGAAATGTCGGAGGTGGTCAGCAGGGTACGGCTGTGTCCCACTAGAATCCACATGCAGTTTAGTTGCACCATGTAAGATTAGTAGTTAATAGATTAAAAGATTCGATCCGTTTTATTATCGCTGGTTGCAATTATGCAAAGTTTATGCAAACTGTTACCATCAAAAGGAGATTCAAGATTCAAGATTCAAGATTTTTTTATTTGTCACGTACACAGTTGTATATGGATATACAGCCAGTAGTGAAATGTAGATCAGGTCAACTCCAAGAGAGTGCAATATTAACTACTAAACATAAATGAACAATTTAAACAATATACTGAAAGATAAAATTACTAATAATATATATAATAAATTCTATGAATATGGGCTAAAATGTGACTAATTATGTACAGAAATTGAACTGAATGAACTGAAATTAAATATTGTTTGCCATTTCTGTAACAATGATTTACACATGAACTACTTTTAATTACACAAACGATTAAATAAAATACTGAATGGAAATAAAAACGTAAAATTCTGACTTTTAAAGGTATTTTACATTTGCAGTGAATTGGTTAGGCAGCTTTATGGATGATATACGTGTGTTTAGGAGCTAATTGTGGCAAATAATCTACTTATGGATGTTAATTATTGATATTTTAGTTGACAAGTAAAGGAGTCACTAGTTTTGGTGTGGTAACGGAAACGGAAAAACCTGGTCTATCCCACTGAACTTGTTCTTGCTCAATGGCTAAAGTAAACTCTCCGTGCCGGCAGATAACGTCTCTTTCTGATACATGCACCGAGTACTTTTTTGCACTCTTCAATTGACTGTATCTTTTCTGGATGAATCCCAAATTTCGTTGTCAAATTCACTGTGACTCTTGAGTCCATGTGCTCTCCTAACAACTCGTCGTCTGTCCATAAAGGTGCAGCTAGTCCACCTTTTTCAGTTGTTGGAATGTTCCTTCTCAACATTTATTTGTAATGTTTTTCTTGTACAACAGGATACTTCTGACAGGCAGAGGATTCCTTGTAAATTTGTTAACACAGATCATTGTTAACCTTCACTGGCAAGCAGAGGATGAACCTTCTTCTCGGGCAAAGTAGAGGAAAACTTCTAAAATAAAATAATCTGACTTGTTTGTTTCCTAGAAAATCCCACAATGCACCGTGAAAACCAGGCATCGATGCTCACCTTGACGGTAGTTCTGAAGCGTGAAACATAAACCACCAACACCAGATATAATGAACATATATAAAAAACAAAAAAAACAATTGTATTTCAGCATAAAAACAAATCGCCACACAGGTACGTGCGCTAACATTTACGGCTGAAATGTTTCAGGTAACAATCAAAGTGTTTATCATAACAATAACATTTAAAACATAAAAGTTCTGCTGTTGTTCATACATTGTCCCCATCAGTGGTCAGTCAGGGTGCTTTCTGTCCACCAGTGTCCGAATTTGTGTACTCGATATACTGATTCACCACCTAGGGAGCTGATTGAGACGCACCCTTACCCAGACGTCCGCCGGAATCGGCCCAAAAGTGATTGCTATCTGGGTATAGTGTACATTTAAACATAAATGTTAGTGGCACACGGATGTGTCATATAGCATAGCATGTGCGTCAGAATGTCAATACTGCAGAAGAACAGGCGCAAAGATAGAAAGATTGCAGCTAAAACAACATCGACTAAACGGCTGAACTGTGAAATAGATAGATAGATCTAGATATGTGTGTGTGTGGGGGGGAGGGGAATTCCCAACATTATGGGGACCAAATGTCCCCACAGGTACAGTAATACTAGAAATTTTGATCTTGTGGGGACATTTTTTTTTTTTTGGTCCCCATGAGGAAACAAGCTTATAAATCATACAGAATGATATTTTTTGAACATCTAAAATAGTAGAACATTATGTGTGATCGGTAGATTTAGGGGTTGGGGGGGGGGGGGGGTTGAATGTACATTTTGTACAGTAGAAAAACCATTACGCCTATGGAATGTCCCCATAAACCATGAAAATACAACGTGTGTGTGTGTGCGTTTTTGTGATTTATGAGGACACAAATGTGTATAATGTGATGGGTATGTGGGTAATGTGACATTTCATTCATCCTCATATTTGAAATAGCTTTAAAAACATTCTAAACAACGTTTTACTAAAAATGTAAAAATGCAGAACATTTTGTGTGATGGGTAGATTTAGGGGGACAGAATGTACAGTTTGTACAGTATAAAAACCATTACGCCTATGGAATGACCCCATAAACCATGAAAACACAACGTATGTGTGTGTGTGTGTGTGTTTACATAATGAATCATTCAGAAGTGTTGAAAGAGCTAGTCTCGGGTTCAGAGTCCTGTCGATTGTGTCGATTCACGTTTACTAGCCGTTCTGCGAGCTCATGTTTAGCGCGCGCGCTCACGCCAACTCATGTTTAGCGCGTTCACGCTGACTCACGGTTTCAACCCTCAGCCGAGTCACGCTCCGGATTTACTGCTGCCTTTCTTATCGCTGCTCAGCAAATCGCAGTAAATCAATCCCGATGCTTCATGAACCCGTAGCTCTTATGTAAGATCATCTTCATAACAGACAGAAAGACTCTCGATCTCAACTATTATCATGTTCTCTCACTCTGACTCACTGATTTCAGGGTGTTTTAGAGCTGATCACGACCAATTTAACTTGGTATTGAAGTTGCACACATATAAATATAAGAAGACATAATATAATAAAAATGAGACTAAATGAAAAAAGTAGGCTTAGACACAGTTAGGTTTGGGGACATTTGTGACCCTGAAATTGAGATTTATGAATCATCTGAAAGCTGAGTAGCTTTCCATTGATGTATAGTTTGTTAGATATAGGAGAATATTTGGCTGAGATACAACTTCTTGAAAATCTGTAATCTGAGGGTGCATAAAAAATCAAAATATTGAGTAAATCGCCTCTGAAGTTGTCCAAATTATGTTTTTAGCAATGCATATTATGTACAGAAATGCATACAAAAACATCTTCACGGAGCATGATCTTAATATCCTATGGATTTTTGGTATAAAAAGTGATCATTTTGACAGATGCAATGTCTTGTTGGCTGTTGCTGCAAATATGAATCCCCACCAGAAAACAGACTACCGCATGCATCGCACTTTATTTCGCTGCTCAGATGATCATGTGACTGAAAGTATTCCTCAGTCATGTTTTCAACATCTCCTCCTCCAGAGCCCACGAATGTGTCGTGTCATGTTTAGCTCTCTCTCTCTTTCTGCCTTTGTTTGAGTTCTGCTGATGTGTTGACTTCCTGTTTCACTCAGAGAGAGAGAGAGAGAGAGAGTATAAAAGAGGAGGAAGCAGCACTCGGAGCTCAAATCACTGGGAGATCTTGAGCCGCTCACATTCAAGGACCGACACAGACCGAGTGAGTAAAGCTGGAGTCTGCCTTCACCAGATAAATCCACACGAGCAGCATCAGGGCGCTTTTATCCACTCTTTTCTTTTGTGTTTGATTTGTTTTTCAGAGAAATGGAGACACAGACAGCAATCACAGACAGGTGATCTATCTCTCAATCTCAGTTGTTTAGTCCAGAAGGTTTCAGTGTTGCTGACAGACTTTACTGTGATCGTGTGCCGCATGTTCATGTCCATCCGTTTCCTCACAGTGAACTATCAGAGCAGATCAAAGCCGCGACTAAAGACAGTCACGTGCGAGCGGAGAACACGGAGCTGATGCGGAGCTACCAGAGAGGAAACGTGTCCCTCCGACAGTACCAGGTAATACTGAATACCACAAGACTGTATTCACTATAATCAAGAACATCCTTCAGTCAATCATGAAGGGTAAGTGCACCCCAAAATGAAAACGAATCCGTTCCAAACCTGTAAGACCTTCGTCCATCTTCAGAACACAAATTGAGATATTTTTGATGAAATTGGACCGTTTTCTGACCTCTAATAGAGTTTTGAGGTCCAGAAAGGAAGTGGTTAAAACAGTCGACGTGATGCAGCGCTTCAAGAGACCAGAACACTTTCTGTGCGCAAAAAATAACTTTATTCGACAATCTCTTCCCTGTCATCATCCTCACGCAGTTGACGCACCGTGAAGCTTCCGTGTTTACGTCCGAATGCCGGCTAAAAGTTGATCACGTGATCAGCCCGACGGCCAATGACGAGCCGGCGTTCTGACGGAGAACCTGGACGTTATTTTTGTGTCGTTTTTGCGCACAGACAGTGTTCTGGTCTCGACTGTTTCAACCACTTCCGTTCTGGACCTTGAAAGTGTCGATCGTCTACGAACGAGTCGTAAACCTCGTCAGAAACATCTTCGTTTGTGTTCTGAAGAATTAATGACTGAAATCTCAGTTTTGGGCGAACGGACACTTTATCACCACTAGGACGCAGGATTGACCGATAACAACTCCACTCTAACTCTTTTTTAGACTGAGTCATGATCATTCTTCATACTGTAGAATCTCACCTGTGTTCTTCTGCTCTGTTTTTCAGCTGCTCTTGTGTTCGCTGTATAAGATATACGAGGCGCTGGAGGAGGCGCTGGACAGGAACGCTTCCCACGACGCAGTGGCTCCCATATACTTCCCGCAGGAACTGGGCCGGCTGGAGTCCATCGGGAAAGACCTGGAGCATTTCTACGGCCACAACTGGAAGGAGAAGATCACGGTGCCGGCCGCCACGCTGAGATACGCCCGGAGACTGAGAGAGGTGAGCTCAGATCCGTTCTCGTGACGGATCGACGCATTGACTGAGATGATCCGTTGATAATTTTAAATGAAAATGACCTCATGATTTACTCACCCTCAAGCCATCTGTGTGTATGACTATCACAATTGGAGAAATATTTAAAAATATCCGGCTCTTCCAAGCTTTATGATTTTCAAGTCCAAAAAAGCACATCCATTCCTCTTAAATATAATCCATACGGCTCCAGACGGTTAATAAATGCCTTCTGAAGTGAAGCGATGTGTTTTTGTAAGAAAAATATCCATATTTGTAACTTTATAAACTATAATAACTGGCTTACGCATGTCGAGTTCCGGTCTAAGAGTGACCTTTGACCCGACGCATGCCATAGGAGCATTATAAGCTTAGACGCCTCTCTTTTATATCCAAACTATTGATATTTCTCATTCTGTACCGCTAATTCCAGTGTTTTTGTTTTGTTTCGCTCTATCCTCTGCGTTCGTCATGCGTCAGGTCAGAGGTCACGTGTACGTCCACCCGTTATTATAGTTTATAAAGTGTTACAAATGGATATTTTTCTTACAAAACCCATCGCTTCTCTTCAGAAGGCATTTATGGAGCCGTGCGGATTACTTTCATGATGGATGGATGGACTTTTTTGAGCTTCAAAATCATTACAAAGCTCGGAAGAGAATGTTTTTTTTAATATATCTCCGATTGCGCTCGTCTGAAAGGAGAAAGCCGTCTGCTTCTAGGATGGCTTGAGGATGAGTCAATCCATTTTCCTTTTTGGGTGAACTGTCCCTTGAACAAATGGTATTGCGAAGTGTCATTTTTAAAAATCATTTACGCCGGGTATCGTGACTTTGTACTGAATCGGTTGTGTCGCGTCTCAGGTGGGCAGGGATCACCCGAGTATCTGGTGGCTCACGCGTACACGCGCTACCTGGGCGATCTGTCGGGCGGGCAGGTGCTGGGCCGCATCACGCAGAAGTCACTAGGGCTGAAGGACGGAGAGGGCTTGTCCTTCTTCTCGTTTCCAGGCGTCAGCAGCCCGAACCTCTTCAAGCAGCTGTACAGGAGCCGCATGAACAGCGTGGAGCTGACCGAGGCTCAGAGGGACGGCGTGCTGCAGGAGGCCGTCGCCGCGTTCGAGCTCAACATACAGGTGAGCGATCGCCGGAGCTCCTTCCGCTCGTCGACTGAAGCTGCTGCGGATGAGCTGATCGGTTCGCTTTCTGCTCCTCAGGTCTTTGATGAGCTCCAGGACTGCGTGTCAGAGACGGAAAACGAAATCAGACAGAGACACACGCAACACAAGCAGAACACGACAACGACAGCAGGTAAAACGGGCCTCGTTTTTGTACCTTTGAACACCTACTCGTGTTCATAAAAAAAAAAAAAAAAAAAAAAAACCTTTCCTTCCCTACTCTAGCTTATGTATGACACTTGTATTGTGAGCACTTCCTGTGTTATTTGCCAATTCATGAAGAATCGCTTGTTTGTTTTCCTCACTTTGGATAAAAGCGTCTGCTAAATGACTAAAACGTGTTCTCCTCAGGCGACGAGGCGTGTGAATCGCTGCAGAGCTCCTCGTCTCTGATGCCGCGCTTCCTGCGGACGCTGCTCGGCGCGTTTGTGGTCCTGGCCGTCGGGATGGCCTACGCCTTTTAAACTCATCGTTAGCACTTCGAAATATGACGTCACATCCTGGAGACGATAAATGTGTTACTGAATCATATCCTCAAAAATAAACGTGATTTTATGTTCGTTCATCGTTATTCAAATGACTTCAGAATCATTTTGTAACTGTACATATGCATTTGTATTATTAACATTTTATTTTTTATAATAAAACCTTACTCTGGTTCTTGAATGTTGAGTGATTTCTTGGCTCATAGTTGTGGTGAATGATGGTGCGGGCCATCATCACAGAGCAGGGTACTTTTGATATGAAACAGTTTCATATTTGAAATTTTTACAGAAGTTTAATCAATAAATAGCGTAAAAACCCCAGAGTTAAATCAACTCTGCTCAGATGACATTTGGTCCCTCTCTAAATAGTGTTAAAGTCACACTGAAGCAGAGTTAAAGTTAATGAGATAATTAAGTGATTGATTAAGCGATGATTAAACATTATTGATGAACGCCTGCTGTTAACAAGCAGAATCACTGAAGAATAGAGAAACACAAGAACAACAACTGATGAAATCAACTGAAGATAAAAGACATTCAATCTCTGAAGAGTGTGACTTTAACACTATTTAGAGAGGGACCAAATGTTATCTGAGCAGAGTTGATTTAACTCTGGGGATTTTACTGTCTAGTGTGTGTTTAATGTGTCGATCATCTCTTCATACTAGTTCATTTATAGCATCAAATAAACATGAATGAACATCAGAAGGAATGTTGTTTCAAGACGTGATTCAAGTTCACCAACGTTCATCTACTCACTCCCCTGACGGACAAAATTGCGGATTCTGGGTTATGATTGGTTGGATCGCCTGTCAATCAAACTGTGTAGGGTTCGTAAGACCTTTGTTAATCTTCAGAACTCAAATGAAGGTAATTTTATGGAATCTACATTGTTTTTGTCCAGAGCTTCCTGGTTGCACCTTTAACATTTGCATAATCATTTATTTGTTTTTATATGGCCGTTTTGAAAGTGCAGAAATCATTCAGAAACAACATTTGCGCAACTAGATGGAAATGTTAGCAAACCACTGTTAGAAAATATGGTCACGCTTTATTTTAAGGTGTCAAGAGTATTAGTGTAATTACACATTTAAGTCCTGAGTAAAAATAATTAACTACATGTACTTGGTTTAGGGTTAAATGCATGTAATTATGCATAATTTCTAGTTTTTACTACAGTAAATACATGTCACATATGTAACTGTAAAATAAAGCGTTACCGAAATATTAATACACACACACAATAATAAATACTACAATATTCTATTATAAAAAAAAAAGTCAATTTTAATTTCATGATGACTACATCCCAATACATTCAATGGGCTTTGGAACGTAAACGATGCCAGGATTTTATTTTTCGCATGAACTATTCCTTTAAAACACAAGCGAGGCGCACTAGTGTTGTGAGAAAATCAAACATGAACACACAAACACAGCTACACAACAAACCACACAATCTGAAACAAACATGAATATGATCTATTTACTATGATGACATTGAGTCAGAAGAAAGACAGAAGTCCTTCCTATCACCACGGATAATTAATCACATAAATTAATGCTTTTTACACTCAGTGAAAATGCAGATGAAAATAAAAATAAAGGCAACAACAGCTTAGTCGTTGTTTTTATGAGTAGTCAAAAGGTTCTCACACACACACACTCTCTCACACACACTCTCTCACACACACTCTCTCACACACACTCTCTCACACTCACTCTCACACACACACTCTCACACACTCTCACACACTCTCACACACACTCTCACACACACTCTCACACACACTCTCACACACACTCTCACACACACTCTCACACACACTCTCTCACACACTCACTCTCACACCATCACTCTCACACCATCACTCTCACACCATCACTCTCACACACTCACTCTCACACACTCACTCTCACACACTCACTCTCACACACACACTCTCTCACACACACACTCACACACTCTCACACACACACTCTCACACACTCTCACACACACTCTCACACACACTCTCACACACACTCTCACACACACTCTCACACACACTCGCACACACACACTCGCACACACACTCGCACACACACTCGCACACACACTC
This sequence comes from Opsariichthys bidens, assembly GCA_037194245.1. Lineage (NCBI taxonomy): Eukaryota > Metazoa > Chordata > Actinopteri > Cypriniformes > Xenocyprididae > Opsariichthys > Opsariichthys bidens. The sequence continues at coordinate 1,502,367 of CM074305.1, read as the reverse complement.
GCACACACTCACGCACGCACACACACACGCACACACACACATTAAAGGTCAAATTCAATGCTAGAAACAAAACTAAAGTGAAATGAAGATGAGGGAGTCCTCAATGAACGGGAGGATACGAGCACAGGAAGTGCGTCGTTACAGAGACGGGGCTCTCAGAGCGTGAAGATCTGCTCGTGGTTTTGCTCCTGCGTCACCTGTCGAGGGCCTGAGGGCCCGACGCCGGTGGACGAGCTGTTACTCATCGAGGGAAGATGATCTGCCGCTTTAGCTCGGCCTGCTAAAAACTGATCAAACTCTGTCAGCGAGAATGAAGAGAGCAGAAAACATGAGCGGCTTCTCACGCAATAATGAGCAATAAACCCCAGCACAGACTCTCACCTTCACTGGTCACACCCTCACTGTCATCAATGTCAGGCTGAAAAACATCATCAACATCCAGAAATACGTTTAGACGGAGATAAAAGCCGTTTCCTACGCACTATGACTGAAAAATGAAATGGAAACTGCAGGCGTTCTCCCAAAATGAACAATCCAACCAGTAGAGTAACTATGAGTATCATGTGAATAATGTGCGCTGATCATGATTATTTTGCTCTTTTTGCAGTTGTCAGGAGAGAGATGATTTATTCATCACACTTGAAATGGAAGGCCAAGCGCACTGCATTCTGTGCCCTTAAAATTAATATTATTTTACAAAAACTTGTTACTTATGTTCCTCATATTCTCCAGTGTGCAGCTCCTCTCTTCCCAGTCTGTCAGTATCGCTCTGTTTACGTCCTGTCTCTATGAAGCCCCTCCTTCTTAGAAGCACAATGTGCTCTGATTGGTGTTTGGGAAATGCCCCGCCCCTCACCATAACCGCCAGTTTCAACACACCACTAACTCGCTAAAGCAGGCCCCGCCCCTTTATTCTGCGCATGAATTATTTAAATGAGGAATATTGGAGGCTTTTCAGGAGGTTCTTCTATAGCCTTTTTCAAGCTCAAACAGCAACATTACACACTAGAGAAAACAGGCGTTGGTGCGCCGTGACTCCAGCAGATGGCGCTGCTGCTCAGCGTCACACTCACATGTATTGATCATAGTGTGAAGTGTAAATACAGATCTCTCTTTACCATCTCTGCAGACAACCACTTCTCGATGTCATCCATGGCGGAGCTGCGTGGAGCCGGAGCCTGTCGGGACACAAAACAGCACAGATGTTCCTCACAAGACCTCACGATTGTTATGGATCACCTGTGTGTGATGCTGATCCTCCAGAGCTGATTGTAAAAAGTTTCCCTTCCTCTGTCAAGGACATGCAAATCCCACAGATCGGACAGACGACGCCCAACAATCACCGGATGGCACAAACCCACCCCAAATATAAGGCCTCAGTTATTGATTAATCATCTGATTGAAAATATTTGATCCAATCACAATTATTTGAGATGATCGCAATGATTGTGCAGTTCACATTTCGATCATACTTTGCCATTCAAATAAGGTGAATGTAAGCTCTTAAAGAAATGGCATCAAATGCCTGACATCATGTCTGCTTTTCCAGTATAAAATAAATATTAAAAAAGCACTAACAAAGTTCATAAAGATATTTTACAAGGTTTGTGAGCTTAATCAGACTCCATTATATATTATATTATATTACATTAAATAATTTTTTTTCATATAGTACATTTTAAAATATATGATTTAATATAAAATTAATTTATAAGTCTATTTTATAAAAAAATTATATACATATGTATATGTGTTAATAAAATAGGCTTATGTGATAAAATAAAATATTATGAAATATACTACATACATTATTCTATTTATAAAATATATTTTCCCATATTCTATATATATATATATATATATATATTATTAATTGTATCTTTATATATATATATTTTTTTAATCAATTGTATATCTTTTTATATATATAAATGTATATATTTTTATTAATTGTATATATATATATATATATATATATATTATTTTTTATTAATTGTATCTATATATACATTTTTTTTTATTAATTGTATATCTTTATATATATATATATATATATATATATATATATATATATAAAAATGGATAGAGAATGGGAAAATATATTTTATAAATAGAATAATGTATGTAGTATATGTCAAAATATAATATTTTACTTTATTTTATCACATAAGCCTATTTTATTAACATATACATATATTGTTTTTTTATGTGTTGGGGTGTTTTAGTTCTGATATTTGCTGCAGTTTGTGTCTCATTTGAGTTGAATGAATCAAAGCATGTAGCGGCAACTCTGTGAAACCCACCAGACCCTCACTGTAAATCCACTGAGACTGACGGACCCAGTCGCTCTCGCCGCCCTTCACACACAAACACACTCCAGCACGTCAGACACAGTAATGAACACGCGTGATCAGAGTCATGTGAGGGAGTGTGTGTGTGTACTGACCCCTGCCGTCACCTGCAGCCGCGTGTCCAGAGCTCCAGCCAGACCCTCCACTGCTCCGGGGTCCTCGTACCGCACACTACACACACACACACACACACATCACATCACAACATAACAACATCGTCACACACATGTCTCACTTCACTTCAAGACCTTCAGTGTTCGTCGAACACTAACCTCTTCCTCTGCTCGGCCAGAGAGCTGCTCCTCGTCTGAGCAAACATGTCAAACTCTTCGTCTTCAGGCGCTGAGACACACACACACACACACACACACGTTGTGTTTTCATGTTTTATGGGGACATTCCATAGGCGTAATGGTTTTTCTACTGTACAAACTGTCCCCCCTGCTACTACATTTGGTCCCCGTAATGTAGGGAATACACACACACACACACACTCTCACACACACTCTCACACACACACTATCACACACACACTATCTCACACACACTCTCACACACACTCTCACACACACTCTCACACACACTCTCACACACACACTCTCACACACACACTCTCACACACACACTCTCACACACACACTCTCACACACACACTCTCACACACACACTCTCACACACACACTCTCACACACACTCTCACACACACACACTGAATAAAACTGCAGAACTAGATCTCTCTCACCTGAGCTGTTTGTGAGGTCAGATGGGCGGGGCTCGTGTTGATTGACAGCTGGGAGTGTGCTCTGATTGGGTGATGGAGACTCAGGGCTGAGGTCAATAAGGTTTCCGTTCTCAGTCTGGTCACATAAATCAAAGTCATGGCGTAGATATGTACAGAAATACCAATATACGATCATACAATCACACAACAATCTCTATAGACGTTAGTGTAAAGCTGTATTTGCACTGTGCAGTTGAGTCAAGAAGCTCCGCCCAACGCAAATTCTCATTGGTCAAAATCAAGCTCAAAAATTCCATTCATTTTCTCTAGATACATTTAATTTTAGCCTTTAAAGACAGCGCTACTGTGAGGTCAAGGCTGTTAATCGACGGTCCCGTCAAAGCCATACGTTTGCATTATTTGAATTTGTTGTGAAAAACAACATTACCCATGAGGCCATACGAAAAATTTGAGCAAACCGCGATTAAATGGTGCAAAAAGAGCTTGTCCACTCCCATGAACAAGATATTTTAAGCTTATAAGAAAAATATGCATATTAACTTAAACTTAAATATATTGTAACTACTTTACATAAAAAGCATTATATTGTTCCATCATTTGCATTGCTTCATGGGATTGTAGTTCTTTCCTTCATTACAGCTGTTAAGTTCACAGTCTTTTTTTGTCCGATTTTCAAATAATTGGCTTCAAATCAAAGTTCGTAATGTAACAAACCTCACAGCTGGTTAGTTTGGTTCGTGACTTATAACATTTTTTGACTTATAACATACGACTTTCGCCTCAAATTGAATTCGCTGCAAGGAATTAGAGATGTAGAATATGGTCATGCAGAATAAGGCATGAATTAAAGATATTAAAATAAGAAAAGATTCGCCTGCACTTTTCTTTGCATCAAGTGCCTTATATGATTTTAAACAGGAGAGCTTGAAGTTAGAGTCATTTAGAGTCCCAATTTTACATTTATTTTGTCGGACAATGGATGAACTTACCATTTAATTAAGGAAATGTGGGCAAAATGTGTGTGTTTTTTAATGTGAACTCAAACAGAACCTCATGAAATTTGGATTTTTTCCTTCAGAAAGTTACACCAAGATGTTCTAGATTTCCAGATGAGATTTTGTCTACATGTAATAATCCCTAAGCAAGTTAAAGCCATTTATTACATTATTATTACAGGTTTTCAGTGAACCACTGGCATTTTTTTTATTTATTTACCGTGTCCATAAAAAGTTCCGGAAGTAAAGTAAATAGAAACATTGTTAATTAATAACACATGCATATATAAACACACACACACACACACGCTCCCATGCAAATCTTTTATTTTGTGTTTGTTTTCATGCATGCAAATATGCACACAACTACTTTCACTTTACCTTTAAATTTGCAAAGAAACATGTTAATTGATGGTTCAAAATATCAAAATCTATGTTTATTGGTTGAGTAGATGATGGTTTCAGCCAGTCAGGGCACAGGGGCGGGACTGAGCATCAATAATCGCTCCTCTTTGGCTCAGAGGAAGAAACGGCACGCGTTTCTTTGACGCATCAATGCTGAGAAAAACTACATGACACAATCACGTTCACTACGGAGCTTCAGACAGAGACAAACGTGACACCATTCTTCATAGGTACTAATAAACCACCATTATGCAAGCGATCTAGTTACACATGAGGATTGTTCCCCATACTAAAGCGTTACCCATTTTTTTAAAAATACCTATTGGAAAAATGTAAAGGAAGAGCATTCACGCACTCCAAACATCAGACACGTTCTGACTGAGCACAGAGCAGATGAAGGTTTACCTGTGACTTGACTTCTGTGTTTGACTTCTGCATGTTCAACCGGTCAAACCTTCAACCAGAGAGAGAGAGAGATGGGAAGTGTTACTGTAGATCTGGACACTGCATTAGACTCACACCGCACTGGAGCGTCACCGCACCTCTCATAGCGGATGAACGCGTTGTTGAGATCGTCATTGATGAGCAGAAGTTCTCCGATCATCTCGTCCTCTGATAGATTAGGAATCAACTCCACAACCCTCTTCTGCATCTGCTTACACACCGAGTACAGCTGCTGCTCACACACACACACACGCAAGTTAGTCATGATAAAAACACGAGTAATAAAACGCAGGCTGACAGACACGACGCACCTGCAGCAGTTCTGCGTCCGACGCCGACGCTTCTCCAGGTTTGACGTTATTCAACATCTCAGTCATGACGGTCAGATTTCCTTTAACCAGATCCAGCTCAGATCTCAGCTTCTGCTTCTGGAGGAGCACAACAAACGCTGAGCACACCCCGAACTCGCTGAACCCCAAACCCCTGAGCACCAGTGTGCAAAAGAAGCCTTTTCCCATTTTCCCACATTTCCCACACTTTTCACACCACGAACGCTTGCACTAAAAAAGATGCACGACAAAATCCTCCTGCACTGTTCCTCTGCCAGCTGCTCGACTTACAATGTTTATTTTTGCACACGTACATATTTCTGAAACGTTTGTATTGTTTAGTTTTTAGTATCTTAGTGTATGTATAGGTCACACTTTTTTATTTTCTTTTTATATATACAGTATATTTATAATATCAGTAGGATAGTTCAATGCATAGGTTTTTGTCGTATGCCTGTATATATATGTAGCACTGTGGTCCTGTGAGACACGACATTTCGTTCCACATGTAGCGGAATGACAATAAAGCTTGACTTGACTTGACTTGACTTTGGTAAAACAAGATGCACTTCCCATTTCTGACAGTAGATGGTGATGTTTCCATACCGGCACATGTGTTGCATATTCTTCAGAGCGGAGTGTGAGTAATTCAATTAATATCTTGTTACATTATATAACTAGCTGTTGCCATCATTGCGATGGGGTGATTATTTATTGTCATTTTTATATTAATATAATATTTATATTAATTTTATAAAATTTTTTATATTTTATATTAATTTTATATATTAGTGTTACAGATTTTATGTACAAGCAGCGAATTTGACACTATGACTTCTTCTGGACTAAGATGGATATATAACAGATTGTCAGGATAGACGTGTGTGTAACTTCCCCTCCATGACGAGGGCGGGGCAACCTGTCACTCACATGAGATCCACCAATAGCAAACCACCACCATCCAATCAATCCCCCACAGACACAATCAAGCCCCGCCCACATCTGTTCTTGTTCGAGAAGCGTTTCACTATAGAGAAGAAACGACTGACGCAACTTCAGTTTCATGCCGACTTTCACGAATCTCTCCCTGCGGAGCTCGTGTGTTTGTACCTCCTCAGGTGAGACGGGGGTCGGTTGTCCGTTCGATGGGACACACTGAGGAGTCTGTGCCGCTGGAGAGGAGTGAGTGTGTGTCCTAGCAGACGGGGACACCGATGACGAAGACATCCCGTTTTCTGGAATGCTCTGAGATGAAGAAGAGAAACACAGGAGGGATTCACACAGCCGTTCTACTGCGACAGGTGATATTACAATATATAATAATCATTCTGTCATCATTTATTTCCGTCTCGTATCGTTCCGTGAAACATAAAAGAAGACATCCTATATATTCACTATAGAAAACTGATCTATCCCTTCGGGATATTAGCTTTCATGTAGTGTAATAAAAATGTTTATGAATGCAAAGTTTCGAATGTGGAATAAATGGAGTTATTGTAATGCAGTCTCGCTTCCTGCTGAGCCTGCGCAGGTTTGTAACTAATTTGCATAATGCACTCCTCTGGTGTTCATTGGCTGAGCAGCGTCTCTTTGCCCCGCCCCTCGATCACAGTAGTTTATCTGAGACTGGAAGAGTTCATCGAGAAGACGCTGCTGCCAGAGCAAATCCACATTTTGAGATTGATAGTGATACGGTGAAACAGACGCCATCGTTACGGTTCGTATCGCTGTAAATCAAGTGCTGAAATCAGATATGATAATGAGCGCCTGACCAATCAGAGCAGAGCAGCTCTCAGAAAGGCGGAGTTTAAAGACCGAATCCTTGATCTGTTTCAGACACTGAGAGAAAAGAGCTGATGCTGCAGTGGATATTATGAGAAAATTAAAGTGTTTTTGACCTCGGATTAATGTGAACCTGTTGTATGACGCCCTAAAACACAATTAGGAGTGTTTAAAAATGGCATAATACGGGCACCTTCATATCTATGACTGGAAAGAGCAACGTTTCACTCTACTCACTAACTAACACTGAAGGACTGTGGAAGTGAGTAGAGCTGCAACTAACGATTATTTTTTCTGTCGACTAATGTAACGATTATTTTTATTAAGGTTTTTTTTTATTAATCTAGTGATCTTTTTTTAAGTAAGAAGTTAGAACTAATTCAGCAGTTCATTGAGGTGTAGAAACACTGGGACACGCCATTATGTAACAATACGATTTGATTTTGATTAAAATAAGTCTAAAGCTGCTAAATTCTGATTGGCTGGAATTTTGTCACATTGTAACGCTGGTTTGTGTCGAGCAGGAGCGCGAGCGACTCAATCCTTGCGCGTGCGAAAGAGAACGTCCAAATAAACTTCTTTGAAATGCAAAATGATTTTCGTTCGCTCGAAATATTTTCTCATTTGCGAGACGAAGATTTTCTCCTCAACTCAGTTCACGCCCTTTTGCTCAAAATATGATCTTGCGCGCGCAAAAATTCGGCAGAGATCCGATTCCATTGGTTTTATGCCATTTGGGTTCTGCAACGGGAACAAAGGAGCGTTTTATTCGGCCTCTGTTTAAAGTGTTCCCACGCTTCTGATCATCGTGGTCCGGGTTTTTGTGATCGAATGGAACTTTCTCCGGTCCCACGAGCAGAAGCCGCCGTTACGCCACATGAACGTGAACTAGATGTGAGATTTACCCGGTTGGGTGTGTGGATGGGAGAGAGGGCGTCTAGATCCGTCATGGGAAACTCCAGGCCTCTCCGCCTCAAATCCTCATATACGCTCACCACTCCAGACAGAGACGAATTGTTCCGGAAGGCATCGGCCCACGCCTGCAACACAGAAGGCGTTAACGCCGGAGCCGGAGCAGCAACGACACCCGCAGTGAGACTCGCCTCACCTGGATGAGGCTCAGCACTCGGTCGTGAAGGATCATGGGCGGGTTGTTTTTGGGCAGTATCGCTCGGACCAGGACGCCCTCCACAAAGTCTCTAGCGCAGACGTACACATGGAAACGCTGGCCGCAGTTCTTCACGCACGTCTCCAGAACCTGAAACACGCGTGGAGGAACATATGACGGAAGAGACACACGTGTGCTCCTGCAGAGGAAGAGATGTAACAAACACTCACAGTCAGAGCCAGCATCACCTCCCTGAAGTTCTTATTACCCACGATCCTCTTCTTTAAAGCTTTCGCGGCATCTTTGGGTCTGAAAAAGAGCACAAGCGTTGAGACGACAGAGAGAGGCAGACAGAGAGATGGCAGGAGGTGATGGAGCCGCACCCGTCGTCCGTCTCGTTGATGATGTCACAGATCTCCAGGTTGAGGCTCCAGTCCTCCGTCTGCAGGGCAGAACTGGTGGCTTTCTCTGACACAAACAACCGAGAGAAGGTTTAATGCATATGAAATGCAACCAATGGCAAAGCAGAAATGATCAAACTCATTTATTGATCTATTAAGGATCTATCTGTCGTCTCTCAGCTACACAGTAAAAACCCCAGAGTTAAATCAGCTCTGCTCAGATGACATTTGATCCCGCTCTAAATAGTGTTAAAGTATCACTGAAGCAGAGTTAAAGTTAATGAGATAATTAAGTGATTGATTAAGCGATGATTGAACATTATTGATGAACGCCTGCTGTTAACAAGCAGAATCACTAAAGAATAGAGAAACACAAGAACTACAACTGATGAAATCAACTGAAGATAAAAGACATTCAATCTCTGAAGAGTGTGACTTTAACACTATTTAGAGAGGGACCAAATGTTATCTGAGCAGAGTTGATTTAAATGTGAGCATTAATAATTCATTCACCTTATTTTTACTGCAAGCATTTGTAATTTGAAAGAGCGTCCGGTCTCATTCGGCATAAAAACTGTCGGTTATGTCGCTTGATACTGCAAACTGGTATTTATTATACTAGTTTGTGGCACGAAATACTTTCGTCACTTTGTTAGTCTTCGAGTTATTCTCGCACATTCATGGAAAATAGCTTACTTTTGTGCACTGGAGGTCAAAAGTTTGAAAATTTTTTAATGTTTTGAAAGAGTCTCTTATGCTCACTAAAGCTGCATTTATTTGATCAAAAATACAGTGAAGCAGTGAAATATTATTCCAGTGTAAATCATGTGTTTTCTATGTGAATATATAGTACAGTGTCATTGATTCCTGAATTTTCAGCATCATTCCTCCAGTCTTCAGAGTCACATGATCCTTCAGAAATCATTCTGATATGAGGATTTGATGCTCAAGAAATATTTCTGCTTCACATTTTTTAATGGAAACTGATTTTTTTTCAGTATTCCTTAAGGACTACAAAGATAAAAAATAATAAAAAAAAACGCATTTATTTTCAGCAATGCGCCTTTGCGGAGTTAAATTATTAATTTCTTTCTTTTTGCTTTTCTTTTCTTTTTAAAATCCTACTTAACCCAAACTTTTGGATGGCAGTGTCTCATTTCAATTAATAATAATAAAAACTTGCAAGACAGCAAAAAAAAAAAAAAAGCAAAACAATAAGAATAATCATAAACAAATGTTTCCAACATTGACAATACGAATGTGACACATAAATTACATTTTAACATACATTCACATAGAAAGAGCTTTTAATGGTTATAATATTTCACTCATATTTTGCTCAAATAAATGCAGCGCTTCTCACAAAAACATTCGTTAATGATAAAAAAAACATATTTCTTTCCAAAAACAATATTCTGTACACTGCAAAAATAAGGAAAACAGTACATTTAGAGAGGGCGTGAGGTGTAACCTCGAGGATGTTATGAAAACAGTCACAATGCAAAAAATCTTATTAATGAATTTCAGTTTGTCTACTCTATTTCTCTGCCTCACACAGTTGATCCAAACCACGTGATTAAAACAAACATGAGCTGAGACCTCACACACACACACACACACACACACACACACACACACGCGCTTTCATGTGACTGTCAGCTGCTTTTAACCACATTCTTTGGAGGAGCTTTTGTTACATTTAAGAGAAAAAGAGCAAAAACACAGTGAGAAAGTGAAAAGAGGAAGTGTCGTTATTAGTTACAGAGTGTCGAATCTTTGTGACTCAGTTCCGCAGCGCAGTCTGAACTTTGCCCGTTTTATATCCACACATCAGAAACGACAGTCCCACCTGACATCCATTAAACACCAGCCTGACTTTTAAAAATCCCTTCTCTCATACGATATCTTGCTCACTCGTTCTCGCGCATCACTCGGTTCAGTTTCTCTGCGCGTGAGACGCGACTGACCGCTCCTCGCGTCACGCGCGGCTACAAAGTTATTAAGCGACTCCAGACGTCCACACGAGATATGATTATTGTGAAACACTCACGGATCCGCTGTCCCACAGGAGACGAAAACGCGCTGCCGATGAGAAACTCCATCTGTGCGCTGAAATGTCCGAGTGACGCCGCGCGCTCACGACTGACTGAACCATGAACGCGCGCTCACGAGAAGGAAGTGAGATGTATCGATATTGTGTCAAATATCGCGTGAATAATGAAGCGTCATCATTTTTAGAGTTTGTTAGGGTTACTTTTAAAATGTATTTCACTACAGATTACAAAATACATGCTTTAAAAAGTCATTTGTAACGTATTTCGTTACATTACTCAAGTTTAGGAACTTCATCTAAATACTTTAGAATACTTTGGAATACTAATAAGTGTGAAACAAACACAAAAAAGGAGTTTTTATCTCACAATTCTGACTTTTTCCCTCAGAATTGTGTGATATAAAGTTGCAATTGTGAGTTATAAAGTCAGAATTATGAGATATAAACTCGCAATATTGAGAAAAGTCAGAATTATGAGATATAAACTCACAATATTGAAAAAAGTCAGAATTATGAGATATAAACTCGCAATATTGAGAAAAGTCAGAATTATGAGATATAAACTCGCAATATTGAGAAAAGTCAGAATTATGAGATATAAACTCACAATATTGAGAAAAGTCAGAATTATGAGATATAAACTCACAATATTGAGAAAAGTCAGAATTATGAGATATAAACTCGCAATATTGAGAAAAGTCAGAATTATGAGATATAAACTCGCAATATTGAGAAAAGTCAGAATTATGAGATATAAACTGACAATATTGAGAAAAGTCAGAATTATGAGATATAAACTCACAATATTGAGAAAAGTCAGAATTATGAGATATAAACTCACAATATTGAGAAAAATCAGAATTATGAGATATAAACTCACAATATTGAGAAAAGTCAGAATTATGAGATATAAACTCACAATATTGAGAAAAGTCAGAATTATGAGATATAAACTCACAATATTGAGAAAAGTCAGAATTATGAGATATAAACTCACATACTAAATTCACAATTGCAAGAAAAAAAGTCAGTATTGCAAGTTTAAATCTCTCAATTCTGACTTTATAACTTGCAATTGTGAGTTTAAATCTCGCAATTCTGAGAAAAAGAAGTCAGAATTGTGAAACACAAACTCACAATTGTGAGGGAAAAAAACAAATTGTTTGAAAAAGTCACAGTGACAAGTGAATTATAAAATGACTCCCAAAACATGAAAACAGTGGAAAACATGAAACTGAACTCGTCTTTTTCAGACGGTCAGAGTCAGAGAATCACCAATCGCTGTTTAAATGACATTAAAACTCAAAGTAATCACTTTGGTAATCTAAAACACTTTTCAGATGGAACTGTAATCTGATTACCACCCATTTAAAATCAAACACAGTCACTAAAATTCTGTATTTTAAATATGTAACTAAGTTACTTGTATTTCGTTACTCCTCAACCCTCCTCATCACACAAGAAACAATCAGACAATGTGATTATATATTGAAATTTTATTACAGTATACGCTCTTCACAAGTATTATGTGCACAAAAATATAAAGTATTATTGACAAAAATGTCAATAAATGTGTTTTATTTACAGAACATGACAAATAATGCAGTCAGTGTGAAATAGCACCTTTGATTCACAATACTAACAAGAATGATTATCTAATGAAACTACATCCTAACTATATGCTTTTCTTCTATACACAGGCATGAAACTTGAGTCTGATTGTGTCTCAATCACTAAAACATGAAGAATCATGATATTTCCTGGATTTCTCTCAGTAAAACAACAGCAAAACTTGAAATCACGCATGTTTGGCGTAAAAAAAACAAAAAACAAACACACACACTACATGTCATGAAAATAAAAATACAGAAAAGGGTAAAACATGAAAACATCAGGAGTCAATTAGTATGGGATTGGTCCATAATATGCAGTATAAGCAGCAACGATCCCGGCCGTTTCAGCCATGTGTTCACAGGCCAGATTCACTTCACACACCTCTCGCAAACTGAGGGACGGACAAGAACATCACCATGAGAATCACAACTCAAAATCGGTCAGCTATGAACAATCAAATCGTGTGTCAGCTGACAAACACTGCTGTAAAGTTATAAAAACATTATATTTGAATGTGTAAAATGCCAAGTTTTTTCTCCGTGATGTGAACGGTATCTTTTTGCAAAAATTATTGGAATGTTTTTGAATGCTTTTCTTGAGTATTTTTTTGCCTTATTTCAAGTACAAATATCAAAAAATTCTTAAATCCAGAGTTTTTACTGTACATGAAAAATGACCAAAGATAGTTAGTCTTGTTAATATCTCATGTCATAATTCTTGTTTAGAAAATGACTCTTGATTTCATAAATGACTGGAAACAAGACAAAAATACCAAGTAAAAAATGCAAATGTGTGATGGGTAGATTTAGTGTAGGGGGACAGAATGTACAGTTTGTACAGTAGAAAAACCATTACGCCTATGGAATGTCCCCATAAACCATGTGTGTGTGTGTGATTCACCTCTCCAGCTGCTGAGGACTCAGATTGGCCGCCGGTGTTCCTGCTCTCCGGCGCCGCAGCAGTGACGCCGCCACATCCCTCTTCAGCAGCACATGAGGGGCAGGCGTGCCTGAAAACAACCAAAAACACGTTTAGTTCAGCAGATCTTATGCTGACCCAATGAGAAACGCAGATAGATGGGTTGTTTCTCACCTTCAGCACTGACTGAGTTCGATTCAGACGAGGAAGAGGATGAATCTGAGGCGGAATCAGACGCGGAGTCGGACGCGGAGTCGGATGCGGAGTCGGATGCAGAATCGGACTCAGAGGAAGAAGAAGAGGAAGCAGAATCTGAGGCAGATGAGGATGCTGATGAAGAGGCGGTATCAGTAGGCGCTCCGGAGGGAGGAACCACCACATCCACGACCACCACATCAGCTGCAGGTTCAGGCTCTGTGTACACTAGACACACACAGAACACAATGTTAAGGGCTCACACACACACACACACACACACACACACACAACGAGCTCCGAGACGTGATAATGAGCGTGTCTCACCTCCCATAGATGCGCAGACGGACAGCAGAGCGCAGACGGTCAGGAGCTTCAGGGTCTTCATGTTTCTTCAGCTCGCGGGTTCTTCTCTCAGTCGACGGTGTTGTTCGTTTCTTCGGCGTCTGTCATCCGTCTGGTCGCCGGTGTGTTTATACCCTCACGGTCACCCACACACACGCTTACAAGGGTTTGTGATTGGTTTGAGAATCGAGTAACATCCTTGCCCCTTTCTGCATTCCAAAACCAACACACACACACACACACACACACACACACACACACGTGTTCCAGCAACCGCAGGCTGGCAAACAGACACACATGCAACTTGTGAAACCGAGCCAAACCACTAACAAACATGCCATGAGCGGCCCGTCACAGAGTGACCCGTCGCTGGCTGACTTTAATGAAACTCCCGCCATATCTGTGGGAAATGTAGGCGATGCTTCTAAATCTAAAACGTATATTTTTCCTCCAAACTCTAAGCATCGGTCATTCCAGGGCCCAAATGTTCCTGGATCAGGTCAGATGGACACTCTGGGATTCAAGAAGCTACTGTACGAGGAAAATCTCACGGGAAAGGACCCGTTATGTAAGAGTCGATCCTGCATATATTAGTCCGGCAGAGGCAGTAAAACCAATTCCGTTCAATCTAAATATATACACCAACTTAGTAAACAAAATGTGGGTCACATGACATGAAACATGTCATTAGGGTTTACAGGGACCCCCCATAATGCTCTGCTTCAGTTGTGGGCCCGATATATATGGTATATGTGCAGATGTTTGTGTGATCGAGAACATACCATATTGTTTTTATTTAAAGATCATTATAATGACTAACTTAAACTCTCAAAAAAACTTCAAAAACACTTATTTACTTTCTTTTTGAGCTTGTGCCCAAAACGAGCCGTATTTAGTTTACATCTGGGGACGTTTTATCAATAAATTTGTCCCCAAACCGCTAACCAGTTACAATTTTAACTGTTATAGAGCCAGGTGTGCTTTTACAGGCAATTCCATTTGACCTTCAATGGCGTACAAATGTATGAAATTCCAAATATGTAATAAGATATAGGATTCAGGTTCGAGTCCCACCTGCGTCATAATCACATTCCCCCTCTGCAAATCCCGCTGTCCCGTCTGCTCTATACTGTCCTGTCAATAAAGGCAAAACGTGAATGAATTTGTTTTGTACTATAATCAGGGCTGGGTCTGTTACTTTTAAAATGTATTTCACTACAGATTACAAAATACATGCTTTAAAAAGTCATTTGTAACGTATTTCGTTACATTACTCAAGTTTAGTGACTTCATCTAAATACTTTAGAATACTTTGGAATACTAATAAGTGTGGAACAAACACAAAAAAGATCATTGAGAGTTTTTATCTCACAATTCTGACTTTTTCCCTCAGAATTGAGTGATATAAAGTTGCAATTGTGAGTTATAAAGTCAGAATTATGAGATATAAACTGACAATATTGATAAAAGTCAGAATTATAAACTCACACTAAATTCACAATTGCAAGAAAAAAGTCAGTATTGCAAGTTTATATCTCCTAATTCTGACTTTATAACTTGCAATTGTGAGTTTAAATCTCGCAATTCTGAGAAAAAGAAGTCTGAATTGTGAAACTCAAACTCACAATTGTGAGGGAAAAAAACAAATTGTGAGAAAAAGTCGCAGTGACGAGTGAATTATAAAATGACTCTCAAAACATGAAAACAGTGGAAAACATGAAGCTGAACTCGTCTTTTTCAGACGGTCAGAGTCAGAGAATCACCAATCGCTGTTTAAATGACATTAAAACTCAAAGTAATCACTTTGGTAATCTAAAACACTTTTCAGATGGAACTGTAATCTGATTACCACCCATTTAAAATCAAACACAGTCACTAAAATTCTGTATTTTAAATATGTAACTAAGTTACTTGTATTTCGTTACTCCTCAACCCTCCTCATCACACAAGAAACAATCAGACAATGTGATTATATATTGAAATTTTATTACAGTATACGCTCTTCACAAGTATTATGTGCACAAAAATATAAAGTATTATTGACAAAAATGTCAATAAATGTGTTTTATTTACAGAACATGACAAATAATGCAGTCAGTGTGAAATAGCACCTTTGATTCACAATACTAACAAGAATGATTATCTAATGAAACTACATCCTAACTATATGCTTTTCTTCTATACACAGGCATGAAACTTGAGTCTGATTGTGTCTCAATCACTAAAACATGAAGAATCATGATATTTCCTGGATTTCTCTCAGTAAAACAACAGCAAAACTTGAAATCACGCATGTTTGGCGTAAAAAAAACAAAAAACAAACACACACACTACATGTCATGAAAATAAAAATACAGAAAAGGGTAAAACATGAAAACATCAGGAGTCAATTAGTATGGGATTGGTCCATAATATGCAGTATAAGCAGCAACGATCCCGGCCGTTTCAGCCATGTGTTCACAGGCCAGATTCACTTCACACACCTCTCGCAAACTGAGGGACGGACAAGAACATCACCATGAGAATCACAACTCAAAATCGGTCAGCTATGAACAATCAAATCGTGTGTCAGCTGACAAACACTGCTGTAAAGTTATAAAAACATTATATTTGAATGTGTAAAATGCCAAGTTTTTTCTCCGTGATGTGAACGGTATCTTTTTGCAAAAATTATTGGAATGTTTTTGAATGCTTTTCTTGAGTATTTTTTTGCCTTATTTCAAGTACAAATATCAAAAAATTCTTAAATCCAGAGTTTTTACTGTACATGAAAAATGACCAAAGATAGTTAGTCTTGTTAATATCTCATGTCATAATTCTTGTTTAGAAAATGACTCTTGATTTCATAAATGACTGGAAACAAGACAAAAATACCAAGTAAAAAATGCATTTTTTGCTGTGCAGAGAACATGTGACAAGAATAACATTTAAAAAAAAAAACATTTGATGAACATTCCAAAAAAAAAAAAAAAAAAGATGTAAAAATAATGCGTTTCAAGAACATTATAAAATCCCAGATAACTTTCCAAGAACGCTACTGGGACAAAGTTTGCTCATAACTTTGAGAGAACCTTGCCAGAACGTTTCCTGTTAGCTGGGATATTAGTGACAGATGGAGAAGACGATCTGTGTGTGTGTGAGTGTGTGTGTGGGTATTCCCTACATTATGGGGACCAAAATGTCCCCACAGGTATAGTAATACTAGTAAATGTTGATCTTGTTGGACATTTTTTTTGGTCCCCATGAGGAAACAAGCTTATAAATCATACAGAATGATCTTTTTTGAAAATGTAAAATAGCAGAACATTTTGTGTGATGGGTAGATTTAGTGTAGGGGGACAGAATGTACAGTTTGTACAGTAGAAAAACCATTACGCCTATGGAATGTCCCCATAAACCATGTGTGTGTGTGTGATTCACCTCTCCAGCTGCTGAGGACTCAGATTGGCCGCCGGTGTTCCTGCTCTCCCGGCGCCGCAGCAGTGACGCCGCCACATCCCTCTTCAGCAGCACATGAGGGGCAGGCGTGCCTGAAAACAACCAAAAACACGTTTAGTTCAGCAGATCTTATGCTGACCCAATGAGAAACGCAGATAGATGGGTTGTTTCTCACCTTCAGCACTGACTGAGTTCGATTCAGACGAGGAAGAGGATGAATCTGAGGCGGAATCAGACGCGGAGTCGGACGCGGAGTCGGATGCGGAGTCGGATGCAGAATCGGACTCAGAGGAAGAAGAAGAGGAAGCAGAATCTGAGGCAGATGAGGATGCTGATGAAGAGGCGGTATCAGTAGGCGCTCCGGAGGGAGGAACCACCACATCCACGACCACCACATCAGCTGCAGGTTCAGGCTCTGTGTACACTAGACACACACAGAACACAATGTTAAGGGCTCACACACACACACACACACACACACACACACAACGAGCTCCGAGACGTGATAATGAGCGTGTCTCACCTCCCATAGATGCGCAGACGGACAGCAGAGCGCAGACGGTCAGGAGCTTCAGGGTCTTCATGTTTCTTCAGCTCGCGGGTTCTTCTCTCAGTCGACGGTGTTGTTCGTTTCTTCGGCGTCTGTCATCCGTCTGGTCGCCGGTGTGTTTATACCCTCACGGTCACCCACACACACGCTTACAAGGGTTTGTGATTGGTTTGAGAATCGAGTAACATCCTTGCCCCTTTCTGCATTCCAAAACCAACACACACACACACACACACACACACACACACACGTGTTCCAGCAACCGCAGGCTGGCAAACAGACACACATGCAACTTGTGAAACCGAGCCAAACCACTAACAAACATGCCATGAGCGGCCCGTCACAGAGTGACCCGTCGCTGGCTGACTTTAATGAAACTCCCGCCATATCTGTGGGAAATGTAGGCGATGCTTCTAAATCTAAAACGTATATTTTTCCTCCAAACTCTAAGCATCGGTCATTCCAGGGCCCAAATGTTCCTGGATCAGGTCAGATGGACACTCTGGGATTCAAGAAGCTACTGTACGAGGAAAATCTCACGGGAAAGGACCCGTTATGTAAGAGTCGATCCTGCATATATTAGTCCGGCAGAGGCAGTAAAACCAATTCCGTTCAATCTAAATATATACACCAACTTAGTAAACAAAATGTGGGTCACATGACATGAAACATGTCATTAGGGTTTACAGGGACCCCCCATAATGCTCTGCTTCAGTTGTGGGCCCGATATATATGGTATATGTGCAGATGTTTGTGTGATCGAGAACATACCATATTGTTTTTATTTAAAGATCATTATAATGACTAACTTAAACTCTCAAAAAAACTTCAAAAACACTTATTTACTTTCTTTTTGAGCTTGTGCCCAAAACGAGCCGTATTTAGTTTACATCTGGGGACGTTTTATCAATAAATTTGTCCCCAAACCGCTAACCAGTTACAATTTTAACTGTTATAGAGCCAGGTGTGCTTTTACAGGCAATTCCATTTGACCTTCAATGGCGTACAAATGTATGAAATTCCAAATATGTAATAAGATATAGGATTCAGGTTCGAGTCCCACCTGCGTCATAATCACATTCCCCCTCTGCAAATCCCGCTGTCCCGTCTGCTCTATACTGTCCTGTCAATAAAGGCAAAACGTGAATGAATTTGTTTTGTACTATAATCAGGGCTGGGTCTGTTACTTTTAAAATGTATTTCACTACAGATTACAAAATACATGCTTTAAAAAGTCATTTGTAACGTATTTCGTTACATTACTCAAGTTTAGTGACTTCATCTAAATACTTTAGAATACTTTGGAATACTAATAAGTGTGGAACAAACACAAAAAAGATCATTGAGAGTTTTTATCTCACAATTCTGACTTTTTCCCTCAGAATTGAGTGATATAAAGTTGCAATTGTGAGTTATAAAGTCAGAATTATGAGATATAAACTGACAATATTGATAAAAGTCAGAATTATAAACTCACACTAAATTCACAATTGCAAGAAAAAAGTCAGTATTGCAAGTTTATATCTCCTAATTCTGACTTTATAACTTGCAATTGTGAGTTTAAATCTCGCAATTCTGAGAAAAAGAAGTCTGAATTGTGAAACTCAAACTCACAATTGTG
>CM074305.1:1425576-1480576 GCA_037194245.1 Opsariichthys bidens | reverse complement strand
TCGACTCTGAGTCGTTGCTGTGAACCAAACCTGATATCGACGTTACTTCATAGATTGAATCAGCTTTAATTCAAATTTAACTGTGTAGTTTTTTCCCTGTAATGCATTGAGAATCTGCTGCACTTTCTGTTCAACCTCGTTGTACATTCCACAGGCAAATCATTTGACCTTCCTGATTATAAAAGTCTTTACAATCATGTTCAGACGGACGTCAGAGTCTCTTCATCAGTATTTCGTGACGTTACACTTTGGCATCATCTAATTCATGGTTTTCATGGGGTAAATAATGTGATGCGGTCCAAAAATATTAGTTGAATGTTCGAGAAGAGAAAAGGTTGATAAATTAGGAAATATTCTTACGTTACAATCTGTAATAATCTGAATGTTAGTGGAAATAAGATGATCAGTATGTAAAAAAATAAAAATATTTGGTTACACTTTATTTGAAAGTGTCAGTATTATAGCGTAATAATACATTTAATTACTGAGTAATAACAATTAACTACACGTACTTAAGATGAGGGTTTGGTTTAGGGTTAATTGCGTGTATTTAAGCATAATT
Organism: Opsariichthys bidens; assembly: GCA_037194245.1. Taxonomy (NCBI): domain Eukaryota; kingdom Metazoa; phylum Chordata; class Actinopteri; order Cypriniformes; family Xenocyprididae; genus Opsariichthys; species Opsariichthys bidens. The sequence goes on along the minus strand of CM074305.1, from coordinate 1,480,014 downwards.
TTTAGTTATTACTACAGTAAATACATGTAACATGTGTAACAATGACACTGTAAAATAAAGTGTTACCAAATATTTTGCTAATGTTTCCATTATGGTATTTCTGAATGTACGCTGAATGTTCAAAGCGTACCGTTGATTTTAAAAGATAAAAGGGAACATTCCGTTTAATCATGGAATTATTGGAATGCAATTGGAATAATGGAACGCAAATGTTACAAAATTGCGAGGGTACTTTTGAATGTCACATTTAAAAAACATTAGACAAACATGTAACAGAAAAATGTCTGCTTTTTTCTTACTATTAAAGACCAGATAACGCAACAAATGTTATATGAACATTACTGGAGGATGTTTGTTCATAACTGCTTCAGTTTGTGCTGCAGTGTCTCATGAGCTTCTGAGTCCTGAATGAATGTGAGAGCTCAGTAAACAGGGCTGGGTGGGTTACTTTTAAAAATGTATTTCAGTAAAATACATGCTTTAAAAAGTCATTTGTAACATATTTCGTTACATTACTCAAGTTTAGGAACTTAATCTAAATACTTTAGAATACTTTGGGATACTAATAAATGTGGAACAAACACAAAAAAAGTTTTAATCTCACAAACTTTGTGACTTTTCCCCTCAAAATTGCATGATATAAAGTTGCATTTGTGAGTTATAAAGTCAGAATTATGAGATATAAACTGACAATATTGAGAAAAGTCAAAATCATGAGATATAAACTCACAATATTGAGAAAAGTCAGAATTATGAGATATAAACTGACAATATTGAGAAAAGTCAAAATCATGAGATATAAACTCTCATACTAAATTCACAATTGCAAGAAAAAAAAGTCAGTATTGCAAGTTCATTTCTCCCAATTCTGACTTTATAACTTGCAATTGTGAGTTTAAATCTCATAATTCTGAGAAAAAGAAGTCAGAATTGTGAAACACAAACTCACAATTGTGAGAAAAAGTCACAGTGATGAGTGAATTATAAAATGACTCCCAAAACATGAAAACAGTGGAAAACATGAAACTGAACTCGTCTTTTTCAGACGGTCAGAGTCAGAGAATCACCAATCGCTGTTTAAATGACATTAAAACTCAAAGTAATCACTTTGGTAATCTAAAACACTGTAATCTGATTACCAGCCATTTAAAATCAAACACAGTCACTCAAATTTTGTATTTTAAGTACGTCACTAAGTATTTCGTTACTCCCAAACCCTGACAGTAAACAAGACACATTATCAGCTCTGTCTCTCATCATCTGTCTCATAACCTCGCTCTGAGGACACATCACTGCGTCTCGTCCACAGTCTTCTCGTGAATCTCAAGGAGGCAGTTCACACAAATAAACACAAACTCAGCCTATGTTTGCTTTCCAAGATTTTTGGAGATTGTAACTCCCGCTTCCGCTCAGTAAACGAAAACCGCTCATTATCCACATTCTGCCCGGCTGGAGAATCCAGACGGCTTTCTGCACATTTAGAGCTCCGTCTCTTTATCCTCAATCATTGCAGTTTTACAGCTTTACAATGTGGCGTGTACACACTATATATGTCACAGCCAGACTCAGAGCTTCTCGTTTTGTGTGTGAAATGTAATTCTAATCACTATTAAGAGGACTTTGTGCATTAAAGTCTTATGTATAACAGGGAACGTTCTGGCAAGGTTCTTTCAAAGTTAAAAACAAGCATTCGTTCCTTGAGAGTCAGACTACTTGCACTGCCGCCATCGTTACAAAAATGTATTCTATAAAGTATGAGTGAAATTTGGATGTAGCTAACAACATCCGCCATGTTGTCATTGTCATGTGACCCACGGCATCAGTTGTGTCGCTTCACTTATTCACAAATCGTTTCCGTGGGATAGTAAAGTGTTTATTGAATACGCACTTCGGAAGAAGTAGGCCTTCCGGGTAATTTATGCCTATGTTGTTTTATGTTTTAAAAATGCTGGGTTAAAAACAACCCAAGTTGGGTTGAAATTGGACAAACCCAGCGGTTGGGTTAAATGTTGCTGGGTAGTTTTATTTAACCCAACTATTTTTGAAAAAAAAAAAATATATGTGTCTGGCTTAAAATGATCCCTAAAGATGTCGGAAATAAAAAATTGATGGCACATAATTACTAGAGGCAACAATAATAATCAAAAGGTGAACATTTATTTACATCATTGTTTATTTATTATTAATTGAACTTATTAATAAATGTTCAGTTAATAAACATGAATACGTGTTCATTTCCAATTCTAGCATACGTTGGGTTCTTTTTAATCAAGCAATACAGTAATTTTACCCAATAGTTGAGTTTAAAAAAACAAAACCAAAAAACTGCCCAGTAGGTTGGGCAAACATTCAACCCAACCGTTGGGTTAAAACAACCCCTTTTTTTAACCCAACTTGGTTTGTTTTTAACCCATCATTTGTGTAGGGTCTGTCCAAATACCCTCACTCGCAGTCTTTGCACTTGAAAATAATTCATTTCATTAATTCAATTTTCATTTAGATTTTCAGAATAAACTTCTAAAAGTCCGTTCCGTGTCCCTGTATAACACAGTTTAGCAATTGTGGTGCTTCTAATTAACAGATCATTGCAAATGTTGTACAAAATACACACACTCTCAATCTTTGCACCGATAAATAATGTGCAACACTTCATGTTTTACTGGAATGTTTTCCTCAACACCTTTTAAGGGCACATGAGTTCCTGAACGTAATGCATGATGGGAAACGTGTAACGGAGGCCAGCTAGTAGTTGCTGTGCGAGTAAACCTCACTGTAAGACCCGGGTTCGAGGCCCGCGCAGAGTGGGCCAAGTAGGACCCGGGTAGAGGGGTTACATTGGTGCCGTGACCCGGATGGGAGTGAGGTTTAGGGGGGTGAGTGTAACGGAGGCCAGCTAGTCGTTGCTATGCGAGTAAACCTCACTGTAAGACCCGGGTTCGAGGCCCGCACAGATTGGGCCAAGTAGGACCCGGGTAAAGGGGTTACATTGGTGCCGTGACCCGGATGGGAGTGAGGCTTATGGGGGTGAGTGTAGTTGCTGTGTGAGTAAACCTCACCTCACTTGCAGCCTTTAGGCTCCTTGTTAGAGCATCCGACTCCCATGCCGGAAGACCCGGGTTCGAGGCCCACTCAGAACGGGTTGAGTAGGACCTGAGTAGAGGGGTTACAAACGCTTAGACCTGGAACAGTCTTACTTTGAAGAGAGCAAGTGTGAGTATTCGATCAGGCCCGATGAATTCAGATGTACTGGACTCACAGATGGTATAGGCATGTTCACAGCGCTGGTGTTAAATAATGTTCTCAAAGCGCTATTAGTAGTGATGTTTATCAGAGTTTAATAATCACTGATGAAATGACACCTGTCAGGTCCTAATGAACTCAAAACAGGATCCAGTGTATTTCATTTAACAGTTTTAATGACGGATCATATTATAGTTCAGTCTTGTCTTCGGGTGTTTCAGCCTCTCTCTGCTTCTGTTAGAAAGAAAATAAGCTCAGACTCTACAGTGTTAATAACATCCGTATGAAATCCTTCAGATATGTCCTCACCTGCAGCTCTCCATCCAGGAAAGACTCACAGAAGTTCTGCACGCGCTCAGTAGTGATGTCGCCCGTCGGCATGAGCCATTTCGTGTCCAAGGTGCCGTCATAAATGCCGATCCGTGGCAGGTCACGTGACTTCAGGCCGAAGTATTCCAGCACGCGGGCGTTTGATTTGTCTTTTCCATTTACCAGCACAAACAACATCTGCATGAGACAACAATTCAACACTCACGAACAACAATCTTTAAACCATTTTAAATGAAATATTTTCTACTCAGATATTAATTTGCATGTTACTAGTTTTATGAATTCATGTGCAGCATTCCAGAATGAGATCCACAAATGTTTTGTGTGCCAGATAAACATGGATCGGACTGTAAAATGAAGTGATCATGTAGCCTCCATTTTACAATGAACTGCATGTGAACTTTAAATTAAAAGCTCTCCCACCAATCAGTCAATAACCTTTAAAAGTCTTTCCAATATTTCTGAAAGTTCTGGAAGGATCCTGGAATGATCTGGCATGAATATTAGGAGAATATTAGGGTCAGTGGGGCGGAGCGCTTGTGCAATCACTTCAGAAGCTCTTAATCCCATTAGAGAGTAAAACTGTGAGACTTCACCCCATTATCCCCTTAATGAAAAAAAAATGACCCCTGTCGTGTCAGCACTTGTTTACTACCTTGCCAGTGTATTTTGGCGCGAGATCTCTGAAGCGCTGCTGCAGCGGGTCGGACTCCGCGCGCCCTCTGTCGGCCAACAGCAGCACGTGCGTCTTCACCTCAGACTCGAACAGACCCACCGCAGACTGACACACACACACACACACACACACACGATATCATGAAACACTGAATATTGACATATATTCATGATTATGAAATATGATATAATATGTCATTGCAATCGGTTTCTTGCAGCTATTTTTACTCTAAAAGGCAGATGAGTTCAGTTTCAAACTGCATTTATACAGACATTACAAAAACGTTATGAAATGATAAATTGAAAAATATAAAATTATTAAAAAAAGAAAAAAAAAGTTAGATGAATGAAAAACAAAACTAGACTATAAATGATGAATATGCACTCTGCCATGACATCATTTAAAGGTGCAGTCCGTAACTTTTTTTTTTTGTTTAAAAAATGATCCAAAGTCAAATTTTGTTCAAAACTTTAGCTTGTAATAACGATTTATTATCAGATCGGTAGTGGTGGGTTTCTACGAGAAATTTGAGCTTCCGCCGTCCATCTGTGCGTCATTACGTCACGTCTGTTCACATAAAGAACGAGTCGCAGCTAGTAGGCTTTATCGTGAGGATGGCGGATCATTTATAGCCTGCAGACGCAATAATTAAATGGATCATTTTAATGACAGATTGTAATCCAGAAAGATCCGAGTGACAATCATCAGTGACACCCGGAGATTCAATTGTAGTCGAAAGCAAAAGAGTTTGAACTCTACAGGTAACGCTAATACACACTAAATACACATAACATTAACAAGTTAACATGAACAATTTGCGAGCAAAGTATAACAATAGTAATAACTTGCGCAGTTCGATGTGATTAGTTCATTAGCGATCGTTCGATTTAATCAGAATTTATTGTAATGCTTTTTTCTCAGTTGGTCAGAATGAAAGTGGCAGATTTGTTATATTTGTTATTTTGGTCATGGACTACTTCTGAAGAACAGTATCCGCAGAGACGTGCGACCGACAGCAAACACTAGATTCATCCGTGCCGCTGCACAACTTTGGCATATAACTGCAATTGCAGGTTTCAAACAGAGATGGCGACAAAGAGGCAAAACTTACGGACTGCGGCTTTAAAGCTGCCTGTTTGTATCACTCTGTGGGAAAGGTGCATTAATTAATTCAACATATTTATATTGTTTTTTTTTTTTGACCTACCTATACTTCTACCTACATCACCCAGCCCTAATCTTCATTGTACTAGACAGTAAAAACGCCAGAGTTAAATCAACTCTGCTCAGATGACATTTGGTCCCTCTCTAAATAGAGTTAAAGTAACACTCTTCAGAGATTGAATGTCTTTTATCTTCAGTTGATTTCATCGAAGGCTGTGGCTGAAGTCAGTTGTAGTTCTTGTGTTTCTCTATTCTTTAGTGATTCTGCTTGTTAACAGCAGGCGTTCATCAATAATGTTCAATCTTCGCTTAATTAATTAATAACTTCAACTCTGCTTCAGTGTTACTTTAACACTATTTAGAGAGGGACCAAATGTCATCTGAGCAGAGTTGATTTAACTCTGGGGTTTTTTCTAATTACTTAATTATTTTAAATATACAGCAGAATTATATAATCAGATTAACATTACGAAGCCACGAGAAGCGATGAGACGGGAGGTGTCTGTATGTTCAGTACCGCTTGATTATACTCTGTGACGTAACGAACGTTATTCATGGTCATAAAGCGTACGAGTCCATCGGTGTCAACTTTCTTGGTCTCTGACAGCTTCAGGTGCTCCCGATGAAGATCAGCCTGTAAAACGGATTTCAGAAGATTTCAGATTTCAATTTTACCGAACATTCTATAAATGTTGCTGTAAGAGCGTTCGCTGTGTTTACCTTCCTGAAGATGGAGATGGTGTCCGAGGCAATGCCATATTTGGCCCAAACTTCCTTTTCACTGCACAGAGCAACAGGAAGGGCCTCCATCTGTTTAGCGGCAGCCAAAAACTCTTTATACCCGAGAGCAGCTTCGGTCTGACGGAACGACAGAGAGAGTCTGACTCACAGACACGAACACTGATCACACACTGTAAGTTCATTCTGAGAACTGCAGCTCGTGTTTTGCCAGATCCGTGGGCTCTTGTTGAGCTGCACCCGCTTCTGTTTATGGAGCGCTGAAGGTGCCAATCCCACAAGTACAGAGACGCTCCCACATTTCCGGCCCTTTTCCTCCTCCGCACATAGAGTTGGGCCAGAGGACTCGGCTTTCTGGGATTCCACAACGGCAGCCATTTCCTGACCCCAGTGGAGAGTGGTTGGGGAAATTCACCTCCAGCCATTTTGACAGATCACACACACACACACACACACTCACCTCAAAGAACCCGATGACAGCCACTTCAGCGGAGTCGATGAAGGCCTCGGCCGCGGGAACATCCTTCAGTCTGAGGGTGGCGCTCTCTGCGGATCAACACAACTGTCAGGTGAACAGGTTTGCAGAAAATCGAATCCATGTTCATAAAGTCGCAATATTGCTATGATTCCATTCCAGTTCTAAAAAGTGTTTTGAAAACATTCCATTCTATCATTATTCAAACATTATGTGAACGTTACATTTGAATGTTCCCGGAACGTAACATTTAAACAAAAATATCCAGCTAAAATGTTTCAGGAAAAAGGGATCCATGAAGGATGTATGAATAATAAAAGTTGAGCGCATTATTAAACACTTTTAAAGCACGTCCTAATAACGTTACTGGAAGAACGTTCCATATTTTCATAGTTTGAAGCTTATGTAAAGCCTAGCATTATTCTGAAATATTATTATGACTAATATTGACTTCTGCAGCTTACCTTGATCTTCTGCAGTCACGCACAAAGTCAATAAAGAAAAAACAATGAGAAACATCATGACTGCACTAAGTGTGGACAAACTGTGAAAGAAAGAAAGAAAGAAAGAAAGAAAGAGAGAAGAAGCCCACCCGTTACGCTCTTGTATGTGGGGTCCGTCCGCTGGTCACATGACTGTCTGTGATTGGTGGAGCTGTGTGAAACAGACAGGTGTGCGGCTCAGACACGTTAGATTACGTGTCACTGGAGACACACGTGTTGGTTTTCTTCCAGAACTCATTTTGAGTCTGAAACAGTTTCCAGTAACAGACTGACATTGAAACTCAATGAGCAAAATAACATTTTAGAATCATTTTGATCTGTCAGGGTTTTGCTAAAACAAATGTGAAATCCTGGGACCGATTCAATCCATGTCTCTGATAAGAGTAGGTAATATATTCCAGCAAGGGAAAATTACAAAAACATTTTTCTGAGATGACGAAGTGCTTCTTTTGCATGGACTTGAGAGTGTGTGTTGTGTCAGTCAGGTGTCACGTGACCTGAGGACACACGTGTGACACGGCGAGATGCTTCCAGGTGAATCCACAGGAGACACGTCTGCTGACTCTCTCCAGATCCAACAAATCATAAAACCAGCACTGATCCCAGACCAGATCAGGAACTCTTGTCAATCTGAATATATGACAAGCTGTTTTGACTTTTATTCATTCTCGGGATATGAATTCTTGATATCAACAATTCAATTCTTGACATTTCCACTAGTTAAAACTATAATTCTTGATATCTATAATTGTATTTTCACTAGTGAAATCTCACCATTGGCTGCCATTCAAACTCCATTGTTGAAATCAATAATTATTCTTTCGATATCACGAATACAATTCTTACTAGTAAAAATCATCATTTTTCATATCAATAATTAAATTTTTTACTAGTCAAAATGCACATTTTTGATATCAAGAATTAAATTGTCACTGGTTGATATGTCAGTTCTTGATATCAACAATTGAATTGCTACTAGTAAAAATATGAAAAAAATATCTGAAAATGTATTCCTGATATCGGTATTATTTCTGATATCTAAAATGATAATAATCGCATTCATGATATCAGAAACTGACATCGTCACTAGTGACAATCGAATTATTGATATCAAAAATTCACATTTTTACTAGTAAGAATTGTATTCCTGATGTGTGAAACTGGAATTTCAACTAGTAAAAAAATCAATTCTTGATATCAACAATTGCATTTGAATGGTATGGTGAGATTTCAATAGTAAAAATACAATTACAGATATCAAGAATTGTCATTTTTACTAGTGAGATTTTAATTTTCAGGAATTAACATTGTTACTAGTAGAACTGTTGATAAGTTCATTTCCTGAGAATGAATAAAAATCAAAACTGCTTGCCATAATAAATGACATCTAAAGTCATAAAACATGGATATTGTTGCATGGGAATTTTGTGCATCAAAATAATCTTTGTGGGTCCAGCAGGAGAACATGGGAATCTAACGTTCATTAACATGATCAAGATTTGAAATTATACTTATTATTATACTTATCAGGGAACATTCCGACAAGGTTCTTTCAAAGTTATGAACAAACATTTGTTCGTAGGTATCTGGTCGTTTTTATTTATTCATTTTATTAACTACTTGCTTCAGAACGTTCAGAGAAGATCTAAAAGTAACATTCCCGTAATGTTTGCAGAACGATACGACGTTCGCATGACCAAAAGAAACCTGAATCTTCTCTGTTTTTAAATGTTTCCTTCTCATAACTTAATGGAAACGTTAGCAGAACATTTAGTCACATTCATCTTCTGCTGTCGTGATCTAGTTAAACAGGTTCAGGATAGATTAAGAGCCTCTTCTCACTGCAGGATCTAAAGATTCAGGATTTAAAATAGAGATAATGCTCAGCTCAAAGTTAAGAGGGAACTGCATCTGCACAGACGCAAGTTATGCAAGATTTAAGCCAGAGGTGAGGTCAAAGGTCAGTGCAGTTTCTGGAGATATGTGAAATCAAAGAGATTGATGAACAGGGTGGATTTATGTCGATGACACGTCCGTTTCAACGATCAAACCTTAGAAGATGCCCATGTTCATGAAAGTCTCATGCCTTCACTTTATCAGAATTATCATAAATACAAATTGAACATGAAATCATTTTGAGTAATTACCATTGTATTTTACACAGCAAAAACATTTATTACTAAAATCAAATGAAATGGTGAATGTTTATATATGATTGCCAACGAATGAGATGCTACTCGAAATTTGTTAGATATTGACTAATTTCTTCAAAACATTTTGGCTTCATTTAAGAATAAATAGGCAAGAATGAACTTTCTTTTTTTTTTTTGCCGAAATCAAAGCACTTGAATGGTTGCATCTCATGAAGCGGGAATTTTCCAATTACACACAAAGTGGCATTAGCTCTCCATAAATCCCATCTAAAGTGCCCGAGCTCCTCGTCAGCTATAGATGCGTTTGAATGCGTGTCACAGATTAATGAAACACACGAGAATATTCCAGTATATGTTAAACTACTAATTATATAATCTGAATGACTCAGCCAATTGGGATTGTGGATTAGAGCTGCTTAATCTTTAATTAGTAAAGTTCAGCTATAACCGTATGTTTGGGATCAGGGAAAATCAGGTGTGTGTTTCTCAGAATAGCTGCTCGAAGCTAAAAACAGATGCCTTGACACCTCAGCGGTCGCAGGGTGGAGAAGAGACTTAAAGACCCTGACCTGAGATCAGCAGTCTGAGTTTGTTGACAAGAAGCTTTTGAAGCAGTTCGATAACATATATTTGAACGGGCACAGCATCAAAATAAAACCTTTAATCAAAAGATTTAGATTAAATTTGCTTACAATTAAAATCTAAAATCTATGACTGTTACCACACACGTGTCCTCGCAGAGCTGCAAGAGCCTGAAGTGCTTAAAATACTCCATGTGTCAATCTCCTGATCCCTCTCTCTGTTTCTGTGGGAGGCGTTTGAGGATCAGAAGATTAGTCGAGCGCTATAAAAGCGTCCGGCAGAGACGCTGGACACGAGCTGAAGCGAAGACATCGCAAGAGAACCGAAGAACCACCAGAAGAACCTCCAGCCCACGGTAAGAGATTCAGCTCACTTACAGCACAACACACTGAGAAACGGTCAGGTACTACGGTATTCATTTTTACTCAAGCTGTAGTAAATCTACACAACACATGATTTACTGAGAGCAGGAAGAGAAGATCGAACATAAAAACAACAAAGACTTTCGTAGACTGATGAAGAACAGACAGATTTAGTGATGGAGAGAAAACAATTGAAAAGGAAATGCAGAATGTGAGTTAAACTGACAAACCTGGACATTCAGATGAACAGGTGATGCTTGTTTCTGCCACGGAATATAAAGTTGGAATATAAAAGTCATCTTTATTTTTTATTCCATTGGCGGAAACAAGCTTCCATAGATTACAACCACAAAGACTGAAACGTAACTTATGTTTCTGTAGGTGAAGCTGAAATGTACAGTAGACATTCAACAGCGAAAGACAATTTAGGCAAAAACAGACTAAAAACAGAAGCTCTGACACATTTCTCCCAGGATTCCAGAAGTAGGCTAGGATAAATGTGATGGAATTAGAGAGCTGGGCATCTTCTCTACGAGATTAGTGAGATTATGTAAAGAGCTTATCAGCACTGTCTGTGTATAACACGAGGCAAACAGATGCTGGTAAATAAATCTAGTCACTGTGTAACCAGCAGATTAACACAATCCCAAAATGAGAAGATTAACAGTTAACCTGTTGAGGACATCAGTAAAGGCGACAATCTAGTCACTTTTTAAAGGAAACATGTTTCTATTTCAGTAAGTGACAGAAATGGACGACCCAACACCCGTTGAGAAGAAAGGACCACCAAAGTTCAAGCAGAGGGCCGCTCGCACCTTCAAGAGCAAGGCTCCTAAACCTGGCCAGAAAGGCTTCGGAGACGACATCCCTGGGATGGAGGGTCTCGGCACAGGTAAAGAGTGACGTTTCAGTCGCCTGTAAATATTGTTTCAGGGTTTTGAATGACACGCAGCGATGAGCCTGACCACCGTCTATCTCTGGTTTTCCAACAGACATCACTGTGGTTTGCCCCTGGGAAGCTTTTGGCGACATGGAGCTCAGCGATCTGGCAAAATATGGAATTTTGTAGTGCGTCCACCCAACCTTCCTCCTGCTCTCTTCTGGAGACCTTTGATCACATGATCATGTAATGTTACTCACACAAGACTGAACCAGCAGCAGCCCAACACACAAAGAGGATCCGACACGATTCATTTATTTATTTTGTATCTGGATAAATGGCACAGTGACTCTCTGCTGCTCTTCTTCACTGCATCACTGGAGCTCTTCGCAGGAGGAATCGATTTCATCTCCGCAATATCATCTCTCTCTCTCTCTCTTAATGGTTGTGGTAAAATACAAAACTATGCTCAAATTGACTTTATTTTTTTGAACTGTGAATGTGATTGTGTCTGCGTCAACTCATCATAGTTAATTAAAACCATCGATTTGACAATAGAACACAATAAAAAATGTATTTTCCCAAATTTGAGTGCTTAGTCTTTTCTCTTTCAAAACTGGGTCTATTATGAAACAATTTCGATAATTTACACTTCAATACGAACCTCTAACTAGGTCTCAAAGTCTTGGTTATATCCATTGGTAATATTAGGCATCGGCACTAACAAAATACGATCTGAGAAACACCAAGGTATTAATTCAGATAAATACCTTTTAGAAGGTCTTTGTATAAAACTACTGATTTTCCAGCATACATTTTGTAGGATTTTGCCTGGAGCTCCTATATGAACAGTTTCTAAAATTGCACATGACTGTAAGGTGCAGCGTTTTATTATTATTATTATCGGAAATCCACTATTACTGCATCCCTTTTAACTTCATCTTTCATTTCTGTAAAGTCTTCATGAAATCAAAACGGACCGCTGTAACTTTGTTAGCGCACATCTCCAGACGTTTTGTGGTGAACAATTAACCCGTGCAAGCTGAATACACCCAAAAATGAATTGTTTATCGTGGTATTCTTCAATGCTCTGGAATCACGTTTCTTCTCCGATGACGTCAGTTTGATGGCTCGTGTTGAAGATCCTTATTATTATAATATCAGTGTGAGGGATGGAAAGGAGGTGCGTGAACTAAAAACCCATCCTCTGTTCAATACTCTTGTCATGATCTGGTGTTTGTTTCTTTGTTCCCCAGTCCCATCATTCATCACATGTTTCTTGTTTTGAGTTCAGTCCTGTCATCAGTCACGTGATCTTTGTTTTGCTTCCCCATGTGCTTGTCCATCATTAGTTCATGTCCATCACCTGTGCCTTGCTCGTTATCCTCCTGTGTTTCTGTGTATATATTCCCTCTGTGTCAGTCCAGTCCTTGTCCGTTGTCAAAGTATCGTCGACGGTGTGTCCTGTATGTATTCCAGTCATTCAAATATTAAACTGTTTGAAATTACGGCAGTCGTTGTGCCTGTTCCTGCACACCCCAAACGTTACAACTCTATTCACTTGGAAAACGTCACAACACCGAAGTAAAGTCAATTGCAACTTCCGGTTCACGGGGACTTGTGAATGTTTGTGAGGCAAGTCGGGATTTACCGATGCCGCACATGCGCGGAGAACGATCTGCGTGATTTTCCATGCTTGACAAGCGGTCACAAGCTTTAGTATAGGCCTATCTGTACATAAATGTGCAAATTTGCGATGAGACAAAAATACCTCACTAATTTCAGAAGCACCTGATTTAATTCTGGAACCAGGCCTGGTCCAAACGCAGAATTTTGCTGTATTACGTGAGGCAATTGTTAGTTATTATTTTGTATTGGCTATCATGTCCAATCCTCCATTCAGTGTGCTTGCTTGTCTGTTAAAATTAACAGTGGGTTTTGAACGTATAGATGCTTTAATGAAATAATTTGTCTGGAGCATTTATGCTTTGACATGCTGGTAACTTGTCTTGAAAATAACTAATGGAAATCTATAAAATTATCCACTTTTTGTTGAACTCGTTTTGTTTTTATTTTATTTTATTTCAAGTATGAAATTCTATGTACCTCTGCTTTACTGTTTCTCATCTCACAATATATTGATGATCGGTCACTTTGATTCTTTCCTCATTAGGCATGTATACAGTATATACAGTATATATATATATACATATACAGTATACAGGTGTACAGTAATAGTGGTTAAACTTGGCATGAGGGACGACACTGATGTGAAATTGTATATAGGTTTACATGGAGAAATATTATTAATGAAACTTTATTGACAACAACAGTTTCTATATCAACATCCTAATCAATAGAATAGCCTTAAATAATGTTTGGCATCTTAGACGGTATGCAGTAAGCTTTTCTTGAGATCTTGCAGCTTCTTACTTTCACACAAGAACTATTTTAGAGGCTATTACAACAATATTGAGAATAGAATGATGAAAATCAGCAACAATCTGTACTATTATGTTTCTACACTTTGTTTTAGATAACACATATTCTCACTCGTTTCGGTGAATGACCTAATTGACCCTTCTCAAAGCCCCGCCCCCTTTAGTTACTGTTGCAATGCGCTCTCACGCCACACATCATGATCTCACGCAATGAAAAATACATCATGGAGCAAAGAGAACTGACAACGTTTTTACGTTTCATATTTAAAATATTGAAATTTTTTAAAGAAGTTGAATCAATAAATAGCGTCTAGTGTGTGTTTGATGTGTCGCTGTCGCTCCTCGATCATCTCTTCATACTAGTTCATTTATAGCATCAAATAAACATGAATGAACATCAGAAGGAATGTTGTTTCAAGACGTGATTCAAGTTCACCGACGTTCATCTACTGACTCCCCTGACCGCTTTGACCGACATAACGGTGGATTCAGGGTTATGATTGGTCAGATCGCCTGTCAATCAAACTCCAAGCGAAATGACGATTAGACGACCCATTGAATGCTCTGCACATGTCTAACAGATTTTTTTTTAATTATACAGTAATTGTATTTTCAATAAATACGTTTCCTCACCATACATTGCATTTTATTGGTACATTTGGAAGATAAGTGTTAAACTATGTAATGTATTTGTGCCCATCTCTAATTACACACCATTTCATTCACACCAACTGGACCTGCTCAAATGATGCTTAAGCTTTTCTCCAAAATAACACTTTTTTTGACACAGCTTTAACTTTTTTAACCAGTTGGTCTCAAACTCATTTTATAGCTCATTATATTAAAATATGAACATGTTTCCAGGGCTGGGTGTGTTACTTTTAAAATGTATTTCACTACAGATTACAAAATACCTGCTTTAAAAAGTCATTTGTAACATATTTCGTTACATTACTCAAGTTTAGTAACTTAATCTAAATACTTTAGAATACTTTGGAATACTAATAAGTGTGGAACAAACACAAAAAAAAGGTCATTGCAAGTTATAATTTGATTAAATCTCGCAATTCTGAGAAAAAGAAGTCAGAATTGTGAAATACAAACTCACAATTGTGAGGGAAAAAAACTAATTGTGAGAAAAAGTCACAGTGACGAGTGAATTATAAAATGACTCCCAAAACAGTAAAACAGTGGAAAACATGAAACTGAACTCGTCTTTTTCAGACGGTCAGAGTCAGAGAATCACCAATCGCTGTTTAAATGACATTAAAACTCAAAGTAATCACTTTGGTAATCTAAAACACTTTTCAGATGGAACTGTAATCTGATTACCACCCATTTCAAATGAAATACAGTCACTCAAATCTTAAATACGTAACTTAAGTTACTTGTATTTCGTTACTCCCCAAACCTGCATGTTTCAAATTATGACAAAAAAAGATACAAAACCTGCCCTTCATCAAAGCCAACACACACACAACCATGAGAAACTAATGACGATAATAATAATTAATAACAATAATCATGACTCATCTCATCTCGTTCGTGTGCGTCACACTTCAGTGATTTGTAACAGCTGTTGGAGTTTCCTTTCATCCATGATCTTTCCAAAGAAAGGAAGACCATGACGGTAGTCTCTCATCATGTTGCTGTATTTGGGAATAGCATCGTCCTCCCGAGCTGATGCTGACACAAAAAAACAAATCACTTGAATGCAACAAACTCATGAATTCAGAAGTGGAAAAATTTCCAACAACACACAGAGTCTCATTAGCTGTATATAAATCCCATCTGCTATATGTGTTTGAATACGTGTCACGGCGCGAATAAACAAACACACACGAGAACATCCTAGCATGTGTTAATGAGCAGATAATAACCTAAACGACTGTCAGGACAGCGAGTTGGGATTGTAGATTAGAGCTGCTTAATCTTTAATTAGTAAAGTTCAGCTTTAACCGTATGTTTAGGATCAGGATAGAGAATAGCCTTAAAGAGCCTGACCTGAGATCAGAAACATGAAATCAGCATGTCCTCAGTTGAAGTCTGAGTATGTTGACAAGAAGCATTTAATCATTTAAACATGTAGGCAAAGCACTGAAATTAAACAAAACTTAGATTTAGATTAAATTAGCTTACAATTAATTTGATGAATTACTTAATATGGAAAATGAAAACAGCATTAATATGAACGATGCCGCATAGAGAGAACAATCTCATAATGTTCACAAACTTTGTTAGTAGCATTAATAGAGATTCAGAGTTATCTGGTCTTTAATAATGTTCTCAAAACATTAGCTCGTCAACATTATTTATACTTCGTTCATGGAATGTTTTTCTTCAGTTTAGTTCGTCTAAGTTGTTTAGAGAACATTCAAAAGTTCCCATAATCTTTGCTAAGGGATCAAATGGAAAGTTCCCTTAAAGTTTGCAAAACATTTAAACTTTCAGAAAACTTAATGTAATATCAGCACAATGTTCTTTGAATATATTTTTGTTAGCTGGGATGTGTTGATATTATGAAAATTCGATGAGAACTGAGAATAGAGAAGGTCTTGTGCATGAATCAACTAATGACCACAAAAAACAGCTCCTGTTTGAACACACATCCGTCATATTTCAGCATATCCGACTTATACGAGACAAACTGCAGATGTTCTAATAAATCTATGACTGTTACCACACACGTGTCCTCGCAGAGCTGCAAGAGCCTGAAGTGCTTAAAATACTCCATGTGTCAATCTCCTGATCCCTCTCTCTGTTTCTGTGGGAGGCGTTTGAGGATCAGAAGATTAGTCGAGCGCTATAAAAGCGTCCGGCAGAGACGCTGGACACGAGCTGAAGCGAAGACTTCTCAAGAGAACCAAAGAACCACCAGAAGAACCTCCAGCCCACGGTAAGAGATTCAGCTCACTTACAGCACAACACACTGAGAAACGGTCAGGTACTACGGTATTCATTTTTACTCAAGCTGTAGTAAATCTACACAACACATGATTTACTGAGAGCAGGAAGAGAAGATTGACATTCGCTCATGAGGAGAAAACAGACCGAACATAAAAACACAACAAAGACTTTCGTAGACTGATGAAGAACAGACAGATTTAGTGATGGAGAGAAAACAATTGAAAAGGAAATGCAGAATGTGAGTTAAACTGACAAACCTGGACATTCAGATGAACAGGTGATGCTTGTTTCTGCCACGGAATATATAAAGTTGGAATATAAAAGTCATCTTTATTTTTTATTCCATTGGCGGAAACAAGCTTCCATAGATTACAACCACAAAGACTGAAACTTCCCCTTATGTTTCTGTAGGTGAAGCTGAAATGTACAGTAGACATTCAACAGCGAAAGACAATTTAGACTAAAAACAGACTAAAAACAGAAGCTCTGACACATTTCTCCCAGGATTCCAGAAGTAGGCTAGGATAAATGTGATGGAATTAGAGAGCTGGGCATCTTCTCTACGAGATTAGTGAGATTATGTAAAGAGCTTATCAGCACTGTCTGTATATAACACAAGGCAAACAGATGCTGGTAAATAAATCTAGTCATTGTGTAACCAGCAGATTAACACAATCCCAAAATGAGAAGATTAACAGTTAACCTGTTGAGGACATCAGTAAAGGCGACAATCTAGTCACTTTTTAAAGGAAACATGTTTCTATTTCAGTAAGTGACAGAAATGGACGACCCAACACCCGTTGAGAAGAAAGGACCACCAAAGTTCAAGCAGAGGGCCGCTCGCACCTTCAAGAGCAAGGCTCCTAAACCTGGCCAGAAAGGCTTCGGAGACGACATCCCTGGGATGGAGGGTCTCGGCACAGGTAAAGAGTGACGTTTCAGTCGCCTGTAAATATTGTTTCAGGGTTTTGAATGACACGCAGCGATGAGCCTGACCACCGTCTATCTCTGGTTTTCCAACAGACATCACTGTGGTTTGCCCCTGGGAAGCTTTTGGCGACATGGAGCTCAGCGATCTGGCAAAATATGGAATTTTGTAGTGCGTCCACCCAACCTTCGTTCTCTTTTAGGGGCCTTTGATCAGATCACGTAATGTTATAGAATCGTCCACTCACACCAAGACTGAACCAGCAGCAGATGCCCTCAGCCCAACACACAAAGACATTAATTTTTTTGAAGGGAAAAAGGATAAATGGCACAGTGACTCTCTGCTGCTCTTCTTCACTGCATCACTGGAGCTCTTATCAGGAGGAATCGATCTCAGAGCCGCAATATGATTCAGGACTCTCTCCTAATTGTTGTGGTAAAATACAGAAATGTGTACAAATCAACTTCATTCTTTTGAACTGTACATGTGATTGTGTCTGTGTCAACCCATCATGGTTAATTAAAACCATCAATTTGGCAGTAGAACACAATAAAAAATGTATTTTCCCAAAATTTCTGTGGTAATGTCTTTTCTTTTTCAGAACTGACAGAAAATCTTTAAACTGGGTCCATTATGAAGCGATTGAATTAATTTCCACTTTGTTCAAATATGAACCTCTAACTGTGAAAAAGTCTCAGTGTGTTAAATCTTGGTTTTATATTCATTGGTCATATTAGGCATCGGCACTAACAAAATACAATCATGAGAAACTCCTAGTTATTAATTCAGATAAATAGCTTTTAAAAGGGACTTTTGCTGGAGCACCTATATTCTTTCATATTCTTTCAGTGTTTGTGAGGCAAGTTGCGATCTACTGATGCTGCACATGCGTGGAGCACGCTCAGAAACCACTGCAATTTTCCATGCTTGACAAGTGGCCACATACACGCTTCAATACAGGCCTATCCACATATAAATGTGCGATTCACTCTCAAAATTCCAGTGACTGACATTGATAACCATATAGGAAATGACGAGACAAAAATGGCCTCACTAATTTCAAAAGCACCTGATTTGATTCTGGCACCGTTTAACTGTATCTGTTCTATAACTGAACTAAATGATTTTTAAATGTAATTTCGGGAGGAGTACGCCCATCTAATCTTCCAATTAATACAAAGGTATAAAACCAGTATTTTGCCTCCTTCCTGTTGTTAGTTCTTTCAGCATCCCTCCTCCTCCCCTTCTCCTACTTTTTTGAACAATTTTGTCTGTTATAGGTGGTAATCGGAGCTCGAGTAGAATATTCTCTCTGAGCCCCTCAATAGCAGACAGCAAGCCAAATATGTTTACCACTTACGCTAAGATGATATGGGCACATGAACTCCTGAAATGATTTATAAAACAAATCAAAATGACAGTGGCGGCGGTGCCGCGGTCAATGTGGGCAAGTATAACTGGTGTTGCGACTGAACACCGTCTATGGCAGCAAGCCTAATATGTAAGTTAAGTAATATCACACAAGTCCAATAAACAAGTTGATAATAAGTGACAACATTTTAGCCACAATACTGTCTATTTTTGCTCTATTTCATAAAAATAGTTTCAAACAAAGCCAAACAAGAACTGTTGCGCATCTCCAAGCAACGGCGATTTCTGATTCAGAAATTCTGAATGAATCTGCGTTTTGAACGACTCGCACATTAAGATTTATCTACTACTTCTGGCGTTTTTTTCATATTTTCATGTACACTTTGCATGGACTTTTTCTACTTAAAATATCAAACTTTTTAAGTCTAATTTATTACATATTTCTAAATTCAAAAAATAATATTTTAAAACATTTGTACATTATTATTTGCCAATGAACTGCATTAAGCAGTCTATGTAAATGTGTCTAAGTAATACCATTGCAATGGAGCTTCTGTGCCACTCAGTGCACAAATAAAAAAGTGTTTTGATGATTTATTTTTGATTGGTCTTATTGTTCTAACTGAATTTATTGTTTAACAATTAAAAACAAATTTTCTATTTTAATTTAAGAAATTGACGATATATGGTGCTTAGGAAAAAAAACATTAGGAAAAACTGCTCTTGTAATTGTAAAAATGCCCCTGGAAATTAATTTAAAGGGGCAAATATTGCACTGTAATGGGAAAATAGCGTAGAGCCCTGGCTTTAATAACAAATAATTTGTCTGGAGCATTTATGCTTAGAGATGTCGGTTGTTGTGACACATAATTTGACTTGAAAATATTTCATGGAAATCAATAACACTCCCCACTTTTTGTTAAACTCATTGACGTGATTATTCAATATTCTATGTTTTCTTTATTTTCATAAAACAGTCATTGTGAAATCGAAGTTTTCAATAAATACTGCTATATTCCATAAAAAAAACAAGAATTGTCAGTTTAGATTTTATGTTGACTTTAATGGTTTACTGGTCTAGTGTTATTTACAGCATCATCATCCAGAAGGAACCAAACACCAAAAAGCCAAACGTGTGAATTAATGAGTGTGAAACTGATTTCCATCTGCAGCACTATTAATGTACTCACTATCTGCTTTATGAAATCTCTGGTATACAGTTCTCCATGTCACCACCTCTTTATGATCAGTCACTTAGATATCATTAATAATAATACATTATCTCAATTTATGAACATGTTCCAAAATATGACAACCACCACACTCTCAGAAAAAAGGTAAAAAAGCTGTCAAAACATAGTAAAATGTACCTTTAAGACGTAAATAAAGTATAAATGTCCACAAACACGTGTGTCATATTTCTGTTCTCCTGAGACAGAATGAGATCCAATGTGTTTGGATCCAGTGTGAGATTACAACTCTCTGAATACAAGAAGAGAAAATAAAACAACATTAACCACAGATATATGTGTGTGCGAACATACCTGTCATATTCCATGATTTACACCATAAAAACATACATTTACTTAATTCACTTAATGAGGATATTAATTATAATAAACAAATTAAAAATGTTTAATTATTAATATATAGAGACCAGGGTAGGAAATGAACACCTGCCAAAAGCCTTTTATTATGGAAAAGAAAATGTCTGCTTTTGTGTTCCAAAGAATAAAGAAAGTCATACAGGTTTGGAATGATGTCAGGGGAGTAAATAATGACAGATTTAAAATTTTTGTGTGAGCTATCTTTTTAAATAAGGTCTAACCATTGACATTGATATTTTAACAAAGTAAATAATTTTGGTGAATGAATTTGCAGCTCTACTACAGATCCTTTTGAATGACAGTCTCTCCACTAGACTTGTAGATGATGTAAGAATGAAATAAAAATACAAACAGAATGGGATTAATCTTACCCCACATCACACTCAAGATTTTTCAGTCTGCAGTTTGGATCATTCCGTACATCAGAGAGCATCTTGACTCCTGATTTTCCAATGTGATTGTTTCTCAGTATCAGCTCTTCCAGGTGTGAGGGGTTTGAATGCAGAGCTGAAGCCAGATAACCACAACCTTTATCTGTCACCTTACAGCCCCATAAACTATGAACACATATAGAAAAAATGAAGATATCTGAGACATCAGAACCCACAACAAAAGCTTGTTAAATCTTTTGAATATTTACACATCCATGTAATATAAACTAATCAGAGTTGAATATCTCTCTTTTCATAAACTATAAGTTCTGGTCACCGGTTGATCTATACAGCCATCTACCAGATACTGAGGATCATAATCATTAAATATACAGTCATAATATATAATGATTCAATATACTGAAAGAATGAATCACAAACCTCAGTTTCTCCAGCTGACAGTTTGGGCTCTTCAGTCCATCAGAGAGCAGCTTAACTCCTGAATCATGCAGGTCATTGCCACTCATGTTCAGCTCTATCAGACGGGAGTTTGATGATTGTAGAACTGATGCCACAATTTCACAGCACTGACCAGTGAGTTTACAGCCTGCTAATCTGATTAGAATAATAAAGAACATAATTCCAAATTCATTCATTAAGTATTGACAAATTTGGGCTGTACCTTGTATCATTTTTGAAAGATACTAGTTCTTTTAAAAGTAAAGTTGAATTGCGACTGTCAATAACTTTATCTCTACAGTCATTTACCAAATAAAATAGTTATGATAAAAACTTCTAAATATTAAAATACAAAAAACCTCATAAAACAGTTCCAACTTAGTGTGAAGCCCTTTGTTTAATGTTCATTGTATTCTATTTCTACATATTTTTGTTAAGGACTTTTATTTTAGTGTTGAATTCTCAGAGAGAGAGCATGATGTAATCAGAAGTGGGAGTGCAGGAAGAAGAGTGAGTAGAGAGTGTGCAGGCAAGGAGTGTGTTGTTGCTTTCTTCCCCGTTTCTAACACTCTGCTCAATAAATGTTATCAGCTGTCAATATTTCATGTCTATTTTTATTTAAATTGATCCAGTGGCTGCGGTTCTAAAATACCATTAACCATGGCTTCACTGGTCTTATTATTTTGAAAAATCACATCATCTGGGCCCGGTTGTTCAAAATGTTTAATCTTGATTAAAACCACCTAGATTTGTAAACCCCATGTTTTGCTATCCAGGATGAGATAATTCATCTTAATTTTGAAGCAACAAAAGACTGAATCACTCTGATCTGACTTTTTCATATTAACAAATCTGGATTAGTGGTGCTCCAAATGGGTTGCATTTGCAATGTAGGCTGCTAAGTAAAGATTAACAGGTGGAAGAGTCAATGTGAGTCGATTTAGGTGTTCTATTTGAAGAGAAAGAAAACCCTTCCATCTTCAATTTTCTGTAAACAATCAGACCCCTACTTAAATTGAAAAACTGAATCATTGAAAAATTGCTCCAATGAGACATATATTGTAGCGGAGCGGCACAATAACAATAGCCATTTATGGCCGTAACCAGCTATGAGGTCTTTTTCCAAGTATTAACACTAGTGCTTCAGGAATATTGCACAGCACCAAGGTCTTCTCATTTGAGCTGCCTCTGCGCTCTGTCACCATTTGTCAATATGAAAATGTAGCACTAACTAGCTCAGATTTAAGACCTCAGCAATAATAAAACATCAATGGTCTAAAGAAGAACGATTCTATGGAATTGCCGTTCATTGCCACTTTATAAATTCAGAGCGTCAAATGTTGTTCACACACTTGAACGCCATTGCAAAGGCTGTATTTTGTTTGTTTGTTTTTTTTAGCTGATCTCCCACTCCCCACTCTTTCAGAAACACTGATTTAACATTTAAACTAATCAAGAGCAAAATAAAAATATAAATGTGAGTATATATTACGTTATAAATGTTGTATTTTTTTGACCGTTTTTACATTTCAATTACATTTTAGTTTCTGAATTCCACCCTTCTACTAGGACCAGGATAATTCAGATTTAAAAGTCTTACTAAAATGTTTTAAACACCACAAACTGATTATTGCATTTTGTGATCTAAGCCCATTTCAAAAACTTTTTCTTTTGAACAACTCATTTTCAATATTTGATCCAATCAAATCAGTCAAAATCTGATCACATGACTTTTGAACAACTAGGCCCAGCTCGTTTGGAGAGACTCCGTGAACTGAACTGAGTGTGAGAGATGAGAAAGAGACTAACGTGCACAGCAGTGGGTCTCCAGAATTGGAGCTGAGAACTACTATTTTTAGAATAATTTACGACAGTTTTGAACATGACTTGACCAACCATAATCAAGGACAGGAACAAACCGCTTTATTATAAAGATTTTCCAACACATGAGGTTATAATTCTAGTCCCATCTTCTGATTGGTCAATCCAGTGTTCCAGTGGTGAGCTGTTAACAGCTGTGTTGTGAAAAAGCTGTTCAGCTGCTACTGTGTATATGATTGCACAGGATCATAGAGATCAGCTATTAACCTTAGTTTACATTCACCACTAGATCTACTAGCAGATGCTTCATGGATTTGATTATTGAATGAATGAATCTCAAACCTCAGTATCTTTAGCTGACAGTTTGGGCTCTTCAGTCCATCAGAGAGCAGCTTCACTCCTGAATCCTGCAGGTCATTGTCAGTCATGTCCAGCTCTGTCAGACGGGAGTTTGGTGATTGTAGAACTGATGCCAGAATTTCACAGCACTGACCAGTGAGACTACAGCTTACCAAACTGAACATAATAATAAAAAAAATAATTACACATCCATTAACACTGGTGTAACATAACTAAGTTCAAATACTTTGTTTCTATACTTGACCGTACTCCAAAACAGGGATTAAACTGCAAAAAATTAAGATATATAAGATATTTTGCCAAATGATTGATATATACAGAGAGGTGTTTGAGCCATGCCATTTGAATTTAACACTCCTATTTGCTCTGCACTGCAAAGATGGATTTTGTTGATAATGATTTCATTTGTTTGGTAACAGCCCTACATGTTTTTAATCCAACTGACTTTAATGCCAGAATTTGACATAAAAGGTGATGCATATATCTAATTTTTGTAGAAAAAAATGCCCACTGAAATCAATTTAAGGTGGCAAATATTGCACCTTAATAAAAAAAGTAAATTTTTGTCACTGCTGTGAACTGGGCACAACATAGAATATGAATAATATGAATATCTTCATGAGTCAGCTGTCCACAACAGACCTAAACCAGCCATAGTACCAACTCAAAAACACACTCAGCAAAATATAATCTAATTATTGTTATCAATAATAAACCAGCAAACCAGCTCTGTATCATTCTTCTCCATTCAGCTGCAAAACCAGCAAACAACATTCTCTTTTGTAATGAACCAATACAGGCTTCAAAATTTACTGACAGGATTATACAATATCTGACAATGGGAGCGGAGTGAAGAACTATGTGTGACTTGCTGCCGAAGGGCCACGTGAACATTCACAGACATTCACAAGATGAAATGAAACTTTGCTCAACACACTTGAGTTTGTCCAGTGTGCAATCTGGATCATTCAGCGCATCTGAGAGCATCGTGACTCCTGATTCTCCCAGGGGATTTAAGCTCAGATCCAGCTCTCTCAGGTGTGAGGGGTTTGAACACAGAGCTGATACCAGATAATAACAGCCTTTATCTGTCACCCTACAGCAACGTAATCTACAAACACACAGAAAAACAATGAAGATGTATGTGATATCAGAACTTACAACAAAAGTTTGTTAAATCTTTTGAATAATTACATATCCATTTAATATAAATGGACCAGAGTTGAATATCTCTCATTTTATAAAATATAAATTTTGCTGAAAGTAGAATATGGTTCTGATCACCAGTTTATCTATACAGCCATCTACCAGATACTGAGGATCAAGCATATAGATTTGATATTCCTGATGGAAATAATCGAGTTTATGTAAGTTTTATTTTTAGGTTCTGAGTAAATAAAGTGCTGTTGACACTCGACATATTGTTTTCTGCACAATAATATTCTTTCCTTTTAGAGAGAGTTACTCTTATTCATACAAAACCAAACATTAAAGAATCTACTAAACATTAAACATATACCCATAATTTAAAATGATTCAATGTACTGAAAGAATGAATCTCAAACCTCAGTATCTCTAGTAGACAGTTTGGGCTCTTCAGTCCATCAGAGAGCAGCTTCACTCCTGAATTCAGCAGGTCATTGCCACTCATGTCCAGGACTATCAGACAGGAGTTTGATGATTGTAGAACTGATGCCACAATTTCACAGCACTGGCCAGTGAGACTACAGTGTTCCAATCTGAACAAGATAGTAAAAAAAATAATAATAATACACAATAATTACACATTCATTTGTCATTTATTGACAAAATTAGGATGTACCTTTTATAATTTTTGAAAGATACTTGTTCTTTTAAAACTAAAGTTGAAATCTCATTCTTAGAGACATCTCTACAGAAATTTACCACAGATAAAGTAGTAATGATGAAAACTTATAAATGTAAAAACTAGTGCTGTCAATCGAATAAAATCAAAAATTACATGCTTTAACGCCGTAGCATAAAATCATAAACTTCAAAACACAATCTTATAAAACAGTTCAAACATAGTTCAACTTAAATGTATAAACATAAAACTTATTCTTTGATTTTCAACCTCTTGTTGTCCAGTGAGGGGTGAATCTTGACACACACACAACATGCAAAATCACACAACATATCTGAAAGAATATACCAAAGCAATAAGCCCCAAGAAGTTGTGGTTTATATAGCAGGGTTTTTCAAAGTTTTTCAGGGCAAGGACCCCTTAGTGAATAGAGACATGGAGTATGTACCCCAATACAAATTTGTTAAACAGAGCTACATATTTAGCATATTCACTTTGAAATCAATAAATGTTTATCATACTATGATCACGAATAAGTTATATTGTTAAGACAGTAGATCAGAGCTATGCACATTATTGTTGTTGTACTTCCATCACTGTCTGTAGCCTATATTACTTTTCATTGTTAAAATGGATATTCATACATTATAAAAAACAACCAATAACAAATGTTTCAATAAAAATCATAATTCATTGGCTGTTTGCAGCTGTTGCAATTTGTGTTAATGTATTTACAGAGTCATGCAAATTACAAATTAAGACATTTTTGATCAAATCTGATGGCTCAGCGAGGCCTCTATTGACAGCAAGATAATGACTTTGGCAGTTTGATACATGCTCCAAACCACTCATTCTAAACAAAAGATTTGAAAAGCTTCGAAACTTCATTAAGTGTTTTGAGCCATCACTAGATATTGTTGAATAAAGTCATTATTTTGTTTATTTGGTGCACAAAAAGTATTCTCATCACTTCATGACATTAAGGTTTTACCACTCTAGTCACATTTTAAATGTGTCTTTAGTAACTTTCTGGGCATTTGAAAGTGTTAATTATCTTGCTGTCAATGGAGGTCTCACTGAGCAATCAGATTCTATCAAAAATATCTGAATTTGTGTTCCAAAGATGAACGAAGATCTTATGGGTGTGAAGCAACAACTTTGTATTTCAGTGATGCTTTGGATACTGCAGTGTGCTCTTTTGACAGTCTTCTCGCCTGAACACATACAGCAGTGGAGTGGCTCATTTACAAAAGCAGCTTGTGATGCCGTCTGCTAAAAGGTGCTTTTTATGGCAAACAACTTCTAGTAAACGTTCTGAAAAAGAACAATTTAGTGGAAGTGTCATTCGTTGCTGCTTTATAAAGGCAAAACGCCAACCACTATTCACAAACTTGAACGCCATTGCTATGGCTGTTTTCTGTTTGTTTGTTTTTATTTCCATCTTTTCCCCCGTGCCCGACACTTTCAAAACCACTGCTTTAATAGTTAAACTAATCAAGAGCAAAATAAAAATATGAATGTGTGTATATATTACATGATGCAAATGTTGTATTCTTTGACCAGTTTTACATTTTTATTACATTTTTGTTCCTGAAATCCACCCTTTTGCAGCAGGGATCAGGATACCCCTCATTTTTTGGATCAAAGATATCCTAGTCTTACTAAAATGTTTTGAACAACACAAATTGAAGATTGAATTTTGTGATCTAAGCAGATTTCAGAATCATTTTTTCATTTGAACAACCTATTTTCCAAATTTGATCCAATCTGATAGCCGAAACCTGATCAGATTACTTTTGAACAACTCATCTCATTAGGAGAGACTAAACGGAGTGTGTCAGATGAGAAAGAGACACAAAATGTGTGCAGCAGTGGGTCTCCTGAACCAGAGCTGTGAACCACTGTTTTGAAAATAATTTACAACAGCTTTGAACATGACTGGGCATGAACATGATCATAATCAAGGACCAGAATAAATTGTAATATAATAAACATTTTCCAACACATAAACTTATCATTTCAGGCCCTTCTTCTAATTGGTTAATCCAGTGTTCCAGTGGTGATCTGTTAACAGCTGTGTTATGAAACATCTGTTCAGCTGCTACTGTGTATATCACTGCACAGCATCATAGCGATCAGCTATTAGCCTTAATTTACATGTCACCACTAGATCTACTAGCAGATGCTTCATGGATTTGACTACTGAATGAATGAATCTCAAACCTCAGTATCTTTAGCTGACAGTTTGGGCTCTTCAGTCCATCAGAGAGCAGCTTCACTCCTGAATCCTGCAGGTCATTGTCAGTCATGTCCAGCTCTGTCAGACAGGAGTTTGATTGTAGAACTGATGCCACATTTTCACAGCACAGACCAGTGAGTTTACATTTTGTCAAACTGAACAGAATAAAGAAAAAAAATGAACAAATGCACATCCATAAACAGTAGTGTAAAGTAACGAAATATAAATTATGTACTTGACCACACTCCAAATGCTCCAAAAGTGAGACAAAACAGTGATACAATGCAATAATCTAGACAAATCTGTGTATATCACTGCACAGCATCATAGAGATCAGCTATTAAGCTTAATTTACATGTCACCACTAGATCAACTAGCAGATGCTTCGTGGATTTGACTACTGAATGAATGAATCTCAAACCTCAGTATCTTCAGCTGACAATTAGGGCTCTTCAGGCCATCATAGAGCAGCTTCACTCCTGAATCCTGCAGATTATTGTAACTCATGTCTAACTCTATCAGGGGTGAGTTTGGTATCTGCATAGCCAAAGCCACAGTTGCACAGCAGTTGTCATCGAGTGAAGAGTAGGAGAGTCTGTAAAAACAGGATATTTTTCTCCATGACATTTATTGTGTGTTTATCTTGTAAGAACAGTGTTTGTAGTAACAGTGATGAACAGTGATATCATGTTCTCTGTGAACATTCAAGCTTTTTAGAAAAAAAATATGAATATCTTTTATGCTGGAACTGAAGTGACTTTCAAATGTATGTCTATAAAATCACTTTTTAGTACATAAATTTAAATAAGTCGAGTAAATACAGATTTTTCTCTCCAAAATCAGTAAAAATAAGATCCTTCACATTGCATATCATGCTCAAATTGATTTTCAGAGTAAAAAACATTGTTTAAACAGCAGTCAATAAGTTATTTACATGGCTTTTCTGCAGCATCTCACAGCTGGCAGGAGATTTATGTGGCCTCCCCATGTGGTCTTGTACATTTTCAGGTTGAACTCATCCAGCACCTCCTCTGACATCAGCTGTCCATAAGCAATCAATGAGCACATGGACGATGAGAGGTTACTTTGTGGAGATCTTAAGTATCTTTGGATTTCTGTATACAATGAATTGTCATTGAGCTCCAGTAAGCAGTAGAACAGGTTGACTGAAGTTTCAGGTGAGATGTCCTCTTGGTTTTTTAATTGTTCTTTAATGTGTTTGGTTATTTCTGTGACACTGTCTTTGCTGTCTTCAGTGTCTGTGAACAGGCCACTGAGCAGTTTCTGATTGGATTCCAGTGAAATGCCCAGCAGAAACCGTAAAAATAGATCTAAATGTCCTTTCTGACTTTGCATTGCTTTTTCTACAGCCTTTGTTATTAAATCACATAAAGCAATATTTTTTGTCTTGTTGATGTAGTCTGGTCCAACCTCTCTTCGTGTCCCGAGGAAAAACTGCAGCTCCTCCATGCTCTTGTTCAAGTAGCAGAGGAAAACGTGCACTGCAGCGAGGAACTCTTGAACACTCAAATGCACAAAGCAGAATACCTTCTTCTCGTGAAGTCCAGCTTCTTGCTGAAAGATCTCAGTGAGCATTCCTGTGGACTCAAAGTCTTCACTCGCATCAATACCACATGCTTTCAGATCTTCCTCATAGAACACTACGTTTTCCTTCTTCAGCTGTTCAAACGCTAGCTTAGCTAACTTCAAAATCATTGTTTTATTGGAATCTAAGAGCTTGATGCGTTCTCTTTCTTTTTTTCTGTCATGCTTCTGGCTCTTCATGTTCATCTGTATCACCAGGAAGTGGATGTACATTTCAGTGAGTGTCGTGTTGATGTTCTCTGCATTGTTCTCAATAGGAATGTCCTGAAGA
The DNA here is from genome assembly GCA_037194245.1 of Opsariichthys bidens. NCBI lineage: Eukaryota > Metazoa > Chordata > Actinopteri > Cypriniformes > Xenocyprididae > Opsariichthys > Opsariichthys bidens. Next base: position 1,450,706 of record CM074305.1, on the reverse strand, counting down.
ACAGTGGCTGTGATCCAACAGAACACGGGAATGTAACACATGATGTAGAGACTACGAGATTTCTTAATGTGCGAGATCACTCTGGAGGTCTGAGTCTCATCTTTGATTCTCTTTCTGAAATACTCCTCCTTCTGCTGGTCAGTGAAGCCTCGCACCTCTGTGAACAACCCTACATACTCAGGAGGGATCTGATTGGCTGCTGCTGGTCGTGATGTCACCCAGACGCAAGCTGATGGAAGCAGAGTCCCATTCACCAGACTTGAAAACAGTTCATCTACAGATGATCGCTCCTCAACACTCGTCACCATTCCACTGTCAAACTCCAAAGGCAGTCGACTCTCATCCAGTCCATCAAAGATAAATGCAAGCTTACAACTATATATCTTACATATCTGTGCTGTTTCCAGGTTCTTCAGTTCAGGATTAAATTTCTGTAGAAACTCATGCAGACTGATCTTTCCATCTTTAATGCAGTTAATCTTTCGGAATGGAAGCAGGAAAACATAGTCAATGTCTCGATTGGCTTTTCCTTCTGCCCAGTCCAGAATGAACTTGTGCACCGAGACAGTTTTTCCAATGCCAGCGATGCCTTTGGTCAGAACAATCTTTTTCTTATTTTTGTTCAGGCTAAATACATCATTGCATTTGATTGCCCTATCTTCTGATTTTTGGGGTTTAAGGGTGTCATCAATCTTCAGTATCTCATGTTCTTGATTGACTTCTTTAAGATCCCCCTTTGTAATGAAGAGTTCTGTGAAAACATCCTTGAGATGTACTTCCTCTTTCTTTTTATAGTCAAAAATGTGTTCTACTTTCTCCTTCATGTTCATTTTGTGAGTTTTCAAGAATTCCTGCAGCCAGAAATCATCTGTTATTAAAAAAATAAAAAAATAAATAAACAGGAAAAGGTGTGAACAAAACAGCACTAGAAAATTAAACACACTGGTTTTTCACATTAGCATGATAATCAACTGGTACAAACATATGGTATTTAAATTCAAAACACTGAAAGCAGTTCTGTTCTGTACTGAGATCAAATATCCTTAAATAATTTCTAAACCCATTGTAAGGATGTGTGTAAGGTTCATTCACCTTGTGTTCTTGAGCGTTTCTTAGCTGGCTCGCATGAGTTTTGCACTGTGAAGATACAGAAAAGAATGAGACTTTGTTTATCAAAGTATCTTGATTAAGGCTAAATCAGCACATTAGAATGATTTCCGAAAATTCAGCTGTGAAAGATTTCCTGTGGTGGCAACATAGGAAAAATTTATTTAAAAAGTAAATATTCAAATAGAAAACAGTTACTTTAAATTGTAAAAATATTTTAAAGTATTTAAACTAATTTGTTGTTAAATGTAGCCTTGGTGAACATAAGAATTTCCTTCTAAAAAAAGCTGAATATACATTTCTATGAATCTATGCTGCCTCTTGTTCTCTATTCTTTCCTTTATTACCTTCAGTGTACTTGTTCTGTAACTCTTCAGCCAGCTGGTTCTGGTTCATCTTCCTCAGGATGTTCAGTGTGATCTTCACAGCTCCTTCTGCTCCAAAACGCTCCATCATTAATTCAACTATGTCAACAACACCAGCCTCCTCCAGTTTACCAGCTCGAATGGGTCCATCTTGTTTTAAGAGACTCCTAAATTTCTTCAGATTGTCTCGTTCTAGGCCTCCTAGAATATCCAGTAGCAGCTCTAAAACAGTCATCATTGTTCTTCATGGACCATTGGAGCAAAGAAAAAGGAAAAAGTCTACTAATAGTTCCACTTTTATAGTAGAAATATATGCAATATGTGCATATTAAAGTGAGGCTGTAAGTGATAGAAGTACAGTGTGTTCAATGGATTATACTGTTGTTTAACAACATGTTGATTGTTCAGCTCAAACAATCAAATTCAATAAAGGCCTATTAGTTGTGCTCAGAGGTGGGTAGTAAAGAAGTACATTTACTTAAATATTTACTTAAGTATTTTTTGGAAAATCTGTACTTTTAAGAGTATTTAAATGTGGGTTAAATGTGTTCTTTAACTTCAGAACATTTCTAACGAAAAAAAAAACGTGCTTTTACTTCGCTACGTTGGGCGACGATCCACACTTTACTTTAATTTAATGCAATACTGTACATGTTAAGAAATGCGTAGTTCATTCCAAGTGCGCTGTCTCTCTTTTTTTTTCTTCCATGAACGACGTCCCATTCACAAATGAATAATTGAATATTTAATCATAATTGATTGTTCAGTAACTTAAAGTATTTACTAACTTACCTTTAGATATTGACAATATTCGCAGATGTTTTTGTCCTCCTCTGAAATGGCACCTTGATCAACAAAAGCACTTTCACTTCCGTTCTCTCACGAAAAACTGTGGGTATTTCTCTGCAGAACTACACGATAAACCTGTGAGAGAATAACATCCAGACGAGCAAACAAACACATATTTGTTTGTGTATCTTCATGGAGTTTTTCCATTGATTTCTATTGTTTTTATACCGAGCTAATATTTCGTATCCTCTACCCTTTCTTTTTTGCCTGCTTGTTATGCTCAGTTTTGGTTTCATTTTCACTGTGTTTCTCTTCCTGTTTTGCCTGCCTTATGCTTGCTACAGACTTTTAGATTTTTGGCAATCCTAAAAGATCATTACAAACCACACTGTAAGACATGGATCTAATAAACTTGCATATGACATATATGTGGACTGTTCGATGATGACACATAGGCTACAACACATCGGCTGTGTTTAACTCCCCTTTTAGACATGGGGAATGCGCACTGCCATTTTGAAGTGCGTTCAACTTCGTCATGTGGATGTGGGACGTTTTTAACAGACCATCGCCTCGACCCCTCTATTTTGACCAAGGGAGCTCGTCTACTCAACATGTATACTTCAGGTACATCCATAGACCACAATGCAAAACGTTTAGGTTTACTCATGTAACCATGGTTCCCTGAACGAGTATCGCACCTGCTGATGCTATGGGGGAAAGTCCGTTTTTCTCAGAATCCTGAAGTCTGATTGGTTGATGCCTGTGCTTTTCACAGACAAATGGTATTTAAGCTTGCCGAAAGGGGCGATGGGCATGGGTCATGGTATGGATCATTTCCGGGAACCAAGGCCAGTTCTGCTAGAGTGGTGCCACCAGATTTCTCTTCCCTCGTCTGACTGATAGTCTAATAGGGAGCAGGTCTGCGAGGGAAGGTGTAAAAGTCAAATGAAGTCACCTTTATTTATATAGCACTTTTTACAGTGCATTTAATATTTAAAATAAGAAGAGCATTAAAATGAACCATGCAGCCTACAGGAAACGTTCTAGCAAGGTTCTTTCATAACTTTCTTAGCAACATGTTCAAAGTTATCTGATCTTTAATAATGTTCACAAAGCATAACTAGAAAAACATCATTCGTGGAACATTTTCTTCAAAGTTTTAGTTAATCTAAGTTGTTTAGAGAACATTAAAGTAACATCCCCATAACGCATGCAAAATGATAAAATGGAATTTTCCCTTAAAGCTTGTAAAACTTTCAGAGAACATTCAGAAAATGTTTTCATAACTTAATGGGAACATTAGCACAACATTCTTCGAATATATTTTCGTTCACTGGGATGTGTTGATAATATGAAAACCTGATTAGAATTGAGGATACAGTCACGAAAAAAACAGCCCGTGTTTGAACACACATTCATCATATTTCAGCATATCGATTGTTCATGTCTGTCTGTCAGACTCAAAGGAGACAAACTGTAGATTTCCTAAATAAACTATGACTGTTTCCACACGCATGTCCTCAGCTGGAAGTGCTTAAAATACTCCATGTGGCAATCTCCTGATCCCTCAATCTGTTTCTGTAGAAGGCGTTTGAGGATCAGAAGATTAGTCGAGCGCTATAAAAGCGTCCGGCAGAGACGCTGGACATGAACTGAAGCGAAGACATCGCAAGAGAACCGAAGAACCACCAGAAGAACCTCCAGCCCACGGTAAGAGATTCAGCTCACTTACAGCACAACACACTGAGAAACGGTCAGGTATTTAATTTTTACTCAGACAGGCAATACTGGGCTGAGGAGCAAGAGGAGAAAACCATAAAAGAGAAAGAGAGAAAGACTTGATAGACTGATGAAGAACAGGTAGATTTAGTGATGGAGAGGAAAAAACACAAAAAGAAAAAGCAGAATGTGAGTCAAAATGATATACCTGGACAATTCAGATGAACATTAAACTACATGTGATATGCAATAATTACTCTGGATGTTTGATTCTGCCATGGAACATCAAGCCGAAGTTCCATGGATTACAGCCTCAAACTTCCCCTTATGTTTCTGTAGGTGAAGCTGAAATGTACAGTAGACATTCAACAGCGAAAGCCAATTTAGGCAAAAAAAGACTAAAAACAGAAGCTCTGACACATTTCTCCCAGGATTCCAGAAGTAGGCTAGGATAAATGTGATGGAATTAGAGAGCTGGGCATCTTCTCTACGAGATTAGCGAGATTTTGTAAAGAGCTTATCAGCACTGTCTGTATATAACACAAGGCAAACAGATGCTGGTAAATAAATCTAGTCATTGTGTAACCAGCAGATTAACACAATCCCAAAATGAGAAGATTAACAGTTAACCTGTTGAGGACATCAGTAAAGGCGACAATCTAGTCACTTTTTAAAGGAAACATGTTTCTATTTCAGTAAGTGACAGAAATGGACGACCCAACACCCGTTGAGAAGAAAGGACCACCAAAGTTCAAGCAGAGGGCCGCTCGCACCTTCAAGAGCAAGGCTCCTAAACCTGGCCAGAAAGGCTTCGGAGACGACATCCCTGGGATGGAGGGTCTCGGCACAGGTAAAGAGTGACGTTTCAGTCGCCTGTAAATATTGTTTCAGGGTTTTGAATGACACGCAGCGATGAGCCTGACCACCGTCTATCTCTGGTTTTCCAACAGACATCACTGTGGTTTGCCCCTGGGAAGCTTTTGGCGACATGGAGCTCAGCGATCTGGCAAAATATGGAATTTTGTAGTGCGTCCACCCAACCTTCCTCCCGCTCTCTTCTGGAGACCTTTGATCACATGATCACCTAATGTTATAGAATCGTCCACTCACTCCGAGACTGAACCAGCAGCAGATGCTCTCAGCCCAACACACAAAGCGGGTGCAACATAGTACATTTATTTGGCGGGGGGGGGGGGGGGGGGGGCTCTTAGCAGGAGGAATCGATCTCAGAGCCGCAATATGATTCAGGCATCTCTAGTTGTAGTGGTAAAATAAAGAACTATGAACAAATTGACTATCTTTTTTAACTGTAAATGTGATTGTGTTTGTGTCAGAATCAACTAATCATGGTGAATTAAACCCATCGTTTGGTAGAAGAACACAAATAAAAATTTATTTTCCCATACATTTTTCATTAGCCTTGTCTCTTTCAGAACTGAAAGAAAACTGATAGTTTAGGGTCAAATTCTAACTATTAACTAATTGCTTATTAGCATGCATATTACCAGGACATTGGCTGTTTATTAGTACTTATAAAGCACATATTAATGTCTTATTCTGCATGACCTTATACATCCCTTAATCTAATACCTAAACAACTAACTATAGGAGTTTGAGGAAAATGTCAGAGTTAATAGCGAGAACGGTGACGCAAGTGTAACCAGAATGTTTAAAGACGTCGTTCAATTTATATCATACACTCTAAAGACTTCAAAATCAAATATGAAGCTCAGTGTGACTATTGGTCATAGGCGATAACAAACGTAAGAACCATAACAAAACTTGGAGGACGAAGGATATTTTTAAATACCCGACTGTGTTTGTCTGAAAGAAGATAGTCATATACACATAGGATGGCCTGAGGGTGAATAAATCATGAAATAATTTGCATTTTTGGGTGAACTGTCTCTTTAAGAATAGATTGGCCTCTTGAAGAGCTTCTAAAACTGTAGCCCTATTCATGACAGAGATGTACCGTTTTATTATTTTTCTCAGTGAATGCCAAAAAGTATTCGTGAAGCAGTTTTACTGCAAAACTTTTAGCTTATTCTTTCAGTTCTGTCAATGTTTGACGTAGACGCGATCTCCCGATTTTGCGCATGCGCGCGGGGAACAGGACGCCTACAGCAGCGCGCGCTCCGAAACTGGCGCGATTTTCTGAGGTGAGGCACTTTTACCTCACGACTTATTTCAACGAAAAAAATCGTAAAAAATCACAAGTTTTTTGATGGTAAGTTGAAATGAAGAAACATTCAATTTTCAAAAGTCTTTCTACAAGACTAAAACACACTTATATATGTCGATATGCTAGAGGATGTTAAATTAAAGATAATGAAGAATAAACCATTACCTTGTGTGATGTAAAAATGCTAAGACCCATGAGCATTATGCCATTCTTTACAACCCATAGGAAAATGTATCAGTTTTACCACAAATAAAAACATTGGTAGTATAGTTAAACCATGGTAACAACAAATTAACTGTAATTATACAAATGGCAATCAATCTACAAAACAAAAAACAAACAAAAACATGGTCACTACACTTACGATAATAAAACCATGGTTACATTTCGTAAGGGAACCTCACATTTCTTCAAGATAAGCTCCTTATTAGGAGGATCATACTACCTCAGAAGTAACCTTTCACCATATTCACCTAATATAATATTTGATAACCTCTCCAACCATCTACAATTTTAGCCCACAATCCACTGAAATCAAAGACCCATCGAGTGATGTTTAAAAAAACAGTTTATATGGACATTCAGATACAAATTACATCACAAATGGAATCAGAATATGTAGAGAAATAGTTCAACTCAAAAACACGGTTACACTGTAAACCAAAGGAGAGTATGTGGAACAGGTATCATATTCATAAGGTGCGAGAATGAAGAATAAAAGAGACGCCATCTTTAATCCTTTACTGCACGAATGGAGGGGATTTCAAGCTTCTCGCTCCATCATCAGAAGACAAACGTCATGCAAGAATTCCGTCTCCTCGTATCAAAGGGCTCCGAGCCGCTGCTACAGGAGAAACGTACAGGGGACAGGGAGAGAAACGAGCCGGATCTTTTCCAGTAGCATCTTTAAAAGCCAGAAAATCAGAATCTAGGTACTGAGATATTTTAATCTCTTATAATACTGTGTAAAGTGTATGCATAGACTGCAAGTACCATTTAAACATTAAAAAAACAAAAAAAACTGTCTGGTTTAGTGTTCAGACTGTGGTCAGTTTTTCACGAGGCCAGTTCTCTTAGTGTCAATGAAACAACCCCTCATCCAAAAAAACAAACAAAAAAAAGCTTAAGAAAAATGAATTCTGAAGCTTTAAAAATGGCAAAAAGTTCTGGACCAGATTACAATTACATGCACATAAAATCTACTGAAACGCATGTCCTGCAACAAAACAAAAAAAAATGAAATGCATGTTTTCACAGATAGAGAAACCTCTGCGGCCGTAAGACTGCAATAAAAGGATGCTGCAATTCCATTTCCAGCCACTTTGAAATAATTAACGAGCCACTTCAAACGATATCAAAAACCTATTGATAAAAAAGAAAAAGAAAAAAAGAAACCAAACAATAGAATTACAAATACGTTTACACACAAATCAAAAAATGTGCTTGACTCTTCTTTGGAACCAAAATTCAAGAAAGCAAAATACCAATATACTAAAGGGAAAGAGGACACTCTGCAAGACGAAAACGAAAAAACAAAACAAAAAAAACTATGTAGTTCTCCTTTAAAAACCGACAAACATTTTTTTTTAATCCGCTTCTCAGAAAGTTGGGCTGAAAGTTGCATATTTTACAAAACTACGCTAATAAAAGAGCTTGTTGATATTCCACAAGAAGGGCTTCTCAATCCCAAAATCTGAAGGAGAAAAAAAAAAACAAAGTTGTAAATATTTTCTTAGTATAATTTAAATACTTGCTATAGTCATTATGCCGATGTTTGGCGTCCTTTCGTGTGTTAATGTGGATTCCGATGACGTCCTGCCCTTCATCACAGCCAACACACACAACCATGAGAAACTAATGACGATAATAATAATAATAATAATAATAATAATGTTTGGTAAAATTTTGTGTCTAGTCTAGTTTACTTGCATATAATGACTATTTAATTTTAAAGGTACGCCTCTTGAAAACGGTCTGAACGGAGGTACTGTTTAAAGAACACAAAGCTTTCAGCAAGACGGATTATTATGACACATCGTCCCGTTCGTGTGCGTCACACTTCAGTGATTTGTAACAGCTGTTGGAGTTTCCTTTCATCCATGATCTTTCCAAAGAAAGGAAGACCATGATGCTAGTCTCTCATCATGTCGCTGTATTTGGGATAATAGCATCGTCCTCCCGTACAGAGCTGATGGGATCCACATATTTCAAGATGATCCTTAAAACGGAGACAAGTGCGGTCCGGATGAACGTCTATATTTCTTAAAGAATATTGATCGTTATTGTAGTGTGAATCGGTGAAGGGTGACACAAACTTGTTCACTGCGGTCCTGACGCTCTGTGCACATGTAGTTCGATGGCCACTAGAGGCAGTCTAGAGCCGTTACTGCATGCATATGTGCAGAGAGACGAGCCAAAGGAAGAAATGATTTGCGCTTCTCAGTCAAAGCGGTTTCAGTCAGAGATCTGTTACAATTTAGTGTTCGATGTTGTCAGGTTTCCTTAAAAAAAAAAAAAAAAACAAAAAAAAAAAAAAAAAAAAAACCACCTTCTTTGATGTACTGATTTAGAGTTGCATTCCTTATTCAAAGTTTGTAACAGATGCGAAAGTTTCGCTCTTTTTTTTTTTTTTTTTTTTGTCCAAAAGTGTGGTTAGATTTTTCCCTCCGAGGTCAGCAGCTGTTGGTGAAGTATCAGAGAGACCGAACATCTGGAAGTGTATTAAAGGTGTTAGTATGGCGAGAACCGGCTGTATCCTCCTCTGTAGAGCGTGGCCTGTGAAAGAGAGATGTGCGTTAGGAGCCTGCGAGCGAGACGCTGAGAGCGTGACGGAGATGCAGAGGCGCGACTTACCATCGCTCCGACTCCGTACGCCGCCGCCGCCGCCGGAGACGCCGCCAACGCAGCCGCGTACGGATCCGCCGCGTACACGCGACCGTAGCTGCACAGAGAAATGCGGATTTCAGAGAGAAGAAACACAGTCAGGGCCGTGACCGCCACAGACATTGAGCTGAACATGTGACGGAAGAAAAGGCCAACGGTGATGAATTACTTTTTTCGTCAGATTTTCACGTGACTCGAAACTCAATGTGAGGAGATGAAAACATTTTACTTTCTACAGCAGGAAAAATTCTTATTTTTTCTTTATTCCCTCACATCATTCAATTCCTTTAACCCTTCCATTGTGTTTAGGCCTGGAGAGGATTTTCTTTTTCCCCCCGAACACACTAATGTTGTCACATGGGACACATTGTAACGTGCATTTTTTGTGTTTGTCGACCTTGCTACACTTGTGGTGTTCCGGGGCGAAAAAAAGACCAGCCTGCAAACAAATTCCTCATAAATCTCTCGTTAGGTCAAGTTATTGTTAAAAATGGGATTCGACTTGTTTTGCTTCAATTGACTCTTCGCAAAGCCCCGCCCCCTTTAGTTACTGTTGCTATGACGCTCTCACGCCACACATCATGTTCTCACGCGGTGAAAAATACATTGAGGACAATCAATAGCGTCTAGTGTGTGTTTAATGTGTCGATCATCTCTTCACACTAGTTCATTTATAGCATCAAATAAACATGAATGAACATCAGAAGGAACGTTGTTTCAAGACGTTCATCGACTGACTCCCCCGACGGCGCATTCTGGGTTATGATTGGTCAGATCGCCTGTCAATCAAACGGTTTGCGAAGGATCAATTAGCATGAGTTTTGCATTTCTTTTTGGATATGATTGATCGTGGGCCTCGTTGATCTGAGCTCATGTTCCTCAGTGTTTTTAAGGCGAATAAGCTTGAGAACTTTTTTTTTTTTTTTTTTTTAGGTGTACAACTCAAATCAATAGGTTCACACGGACGCCTTTTGTTTCAATCATTGAACGCTAAATAAAGGGATCGGAATTAGTTTCCCGCTGTTGGCACATGATAACCATCCTCCTACCACTACTTCTCTTCTCAGTTTTAAAAAGGAGACTTTACATTGATCCATTTCGTGTCCTTATTAGGAGACGATGAACAAAGCAAAGCCTTCCCGAGGCCAAAACAACATTCGAGTCTAAAGCGAGACGACGTTGACTTGTACTACTTTACATATGATGATCGTGAGGAGGATATTAGATCGACAACGGTCATTTAAAACACTGTATTCAACGACAACAGACGCGATTTCTACACCTCGTGCAGAACGTTTTCAATCCGATCAAGGGTTATCGAATGGATTAGAAAAGGTTTAAACCACCATCAATTCATTTCCAACTGATACGGATCCACACGACTTCTTTAGTTGGATTATTAGGGTCCATGTAAACGCAGCAAATGACATCCACGATCAATCAGTTGCAAATTTGGTGATAACATAACGAGATTTATAAGCAAGTGGTTATTTTTCACCAGGAACACGGATTTAACACGCCACAAGGGTGAAATAAACAGAGCGTTACCCATGCGTATGATATTCTGGCCCGAATCACTGACCTGTCACTGTAAGCGGCCGCCGCTGCCGCCGCCGCCGCCGTCGGACTCGCTACGGCCGCCGGCTGGGTGTAGCGATACGCGGTGTAGCCGCTCTACAAAGAGAGAACAACACATCTGTTCAGAATTAAGGCCGGTGAAATGAGGCGAGTGGTGAGTTAGCAGGGGAAAAAAAGGACATGAAAACGTTTAAGAGAAGCAAACCTAAAATCCATTAACAAGCAATCGGCCACTGACGTTCAGTCAAACAAACCGCATTCGGAGAACCGTACATAATTCTGTTACGCACCGTGAGTCTTCCTCAGTGGCAAACAATGCGCAATCGTGGTAAAATGGGAGTAAAATTTCTCTGATGATTAGGAATCAATCGTTTGTTTGTCAAAGAGGGAGACACAAGCAGAAATGGGGATCGTGAGTGCATTAGCGTCAGTGTCATCTTCACCCCCGAACGCAACCGGGGGGGGGGGGGGTGATCAAATCGATTACTGGTGCCATATTCAGACAGACAGACAGATAGTGAGATTAGGAGAACATCCACACGACCACACAGACAGCATGCACCCCAAACTCAATAAAATAACAAGCCATTCTCTCCTCAGCATTCTACCCTACGGCCAATCGGGAAACTCTCCCACGATCCCTCGCGCTCCTGCGAGAGCGCAGCCGCGGAGGGAGGCAAGAGAGAGAGAGAGAGAGAGAGAGAGAGATGGGCTGAGGTGAAGGGAAGAGAAGCGGGTGTCTTGAAAATGTCAAGGTAAAACTGAATCGTCGCTGAAACGTCAAGGAACTAGAGGAAAGAGAAGAACAGAAAGAGAGAGAGAGAGAGACAAATCTACGAGGGGAATTAAATGTGATCGCATGCCAACACAGATCGAGTTAACATGCCAGAGAGAGAGAGAGACAGGGACTCTGGGAAGGGGACAGAATCAGATCCAGTCTGACAAAACCCAAAACATCCAGAGTCCTCAGAAACGATCGTCTCAAACATCTGCGATGCACAACAAAAGACCTGCAGGCAGTCATTCGGGTCGAAAAACAGCGCCAGACCATTATTTACATTCTCAGAAGTGTAAATAATCGAGGTTTGTCCTGCAAATGCCGTTTTTGAAGGAATCGGAAAATTGCAAAGCGGGTGTTTATTAGGGTGTGTTCACGCTCGGCTCGGATCACAACGACAACATTTAGTCCTAGTCCGCTTGCCGTTCACATTGGCATTTTAACAAGACACCGAACCTAAAGTTATAGGGATATGTTCACTACCTGATTGGTTGGCTTTTATTCAAAACAAATCCACTCGTCGTGTCCGCGAGCTACACGCGACGGCGCTCTGACCAGCGTGAGGCGCTTTTAAAAATGTGTTGCGTTCATATTTGATCTATTTTAATCGCACCAGAGCTCGTTTGGAAGCGGAGAGAGAGCCATCTTTTCAGTCTCGGTCCGCAGGACATTCAAATAAACCGTTTGTTTTAATTCAACTAAACATGCCAAATGTGAACACACTTTAGTTACTGTTGCTATGCCGCTCTCACGCCACACATCACGTTCTCACGCTGTGAAAAATACATCCTGGAGCAAAGAGACACTGTTTCATATTTAAAATAAAGTCATTTTTTAGTCAATCAATAGCGTCTAGTGTGTGTTTAATGTGTTGCTGTTGCTCCTCCATCATCTCTAGTTCATTTATAGCATCAAATAAACATGAATGAACATCAGAAGGAATGAAAGACGTGATTCAAGTTCACCAACGTTCATCTACTGACTCCCCCGACGGCGCATTCTGGCTTATGATTGGTCAGATCGCCTGTCAATCAAACTGTTCAAGTTTTGCATGTCTTTTTGGATATGATTGATCGTAGGCCTCGTTGATCTGAGCTCATGTTCCTCAGTGTTTTTAAGGCGAATAAGTGTTTTTTGTTTAGGTGTAGAGAGACCCATCTTTTCAGTCTCGGCCCACTTCGGATCAGCTGGCAGGACATTCAAATAAACCATGGTTTGTTTTAATCCAACTAAACATGCCAAATCTGAACACACCCTTAGAAAAAAAAAGTGTTTTTTAAAATGGCACAACCTGACAACTGGTGTGTTTCACACGTGTGTGTGTGTGTGTGTGTGTGTGTGTCGTGGGTTTTTCAAAAAGTTGCATTGCTCATCCAATCATTATATGAATGTTAGTAATAATATTAGTTTGAATAATCTGACTTTGGGGGGTTGTGCAAACCAAAAATAATCAAACGACCTGAACCTCAAATTACTCGTACCGCTGTTTTATTTTGTATTTTCCCCTAGTCGGAGAGTCGCCGCCGTGACGTTTGATGCCGCCGCCAAATTTGTCATGCGCTCTGAATCGTTTAGAGAGGAAATGTGCAGAAGTCAAGCAGAATTTCTTTCTCCCCCTTCCAGCCCTCACTCCTGTCAGATTACTGTGAGTTAGTAGGGAAACAGAGACAGCAATCTCACACGATCAATATCAAACAAATGTATTAATCAGAAGGAGAGATGCACACTATCCGTCTGTGAGCCTACCTGAGGCATTCTGCTACTAACCAGAGTGTCCTGAAACACTATTCTACAGAGAAAACAGAAAAAGCTATCGTCAACCTGGACACGCACACACAACACACACGCACACACTGAGACACACACACTGGCGCACACAGAGCCGTCCGAGTCTGCACAACTGAGGTGACCAACAAATCAAGTCTGATTTCGTTCCACGGATTCAATTGTAACAAGCCAACTAAAGGAACACACATTCGTGTCCGCTGCGATTTGAAAGTCTCATTCAGAATGAAACGGCTCTGCGTGGCTGCAGTTTTCACACGGTAAAGCACTCGGAAAGAGAGAAGGAAAGAGAGAGGACGTGAAAACCAAGAGACAGGAAGTGTCATACTTACATACAGTTCTGTAGCTCCATAAAACCCATCCTGGTACACCACACTGAGAGACAGAAAAACAAAATGACAGCAAAAAGGAAGGAAAAAAAAAAAAAAAAAGATGGAAGAGGGGAAAAAATAAAATAAAATAATAAAATGGACAGGGCGCCACCATGTGGTGATCAAAGTAAAAACAAAACAAAAGAAGATGGCAGGACAGATGTAGACCACGGAAAAGAGAAAGTGAAAACATTAATTCACACACATGCAGTGCACTTGGTCATAAAAACAGAGAAAAATGCCACTTTGATCCCTTTCAGAATCATTTCAACTGATTTACACCCACGCCGCCCATTAAACTGGTCATGTGTCGGGAGAAAATGGCATTTTTGGTGTCATTTGAGTGACTGATTGCATATTTATCTCAGCTCGTCTCATTATGTGAGCAGAAGCAGCATGCGGCATGCAAAAAAAAAAAAAAAAAAGCTAGAGAAAACTCAAATCTGCTGCGTCTGTGCACGAGTGTGTATGCATGAGTGTGTGCGAGCGCAGGCGCGTTACCCGGGATAGGCCTGTATGGCGGGCTGAGGAACGGCGGCGCGCACGGCTCCGTAGACCGGCCGGCCGCGACCCCGCAGGTGATGAGCTCCTCTGAAGGTCGCGGCGGCGGATGCGGCGGCTGCGGAGGCGGCCGTGGGATACGGAAAGCCTGGAACTACAGGGAACAACAACATGATCATTCACGAATTCGAGGTGATTTCCACCGGACGTCTGCTGTCGCTCAATTCTAAGGCGGCAAAGAAGGAAGACTCGGAAGGACATCTCTCATTAATCACTCACCCTAATATCATCCCACACCCGTTCAACATAAATTAAGATCTTTTTAATCAAATCGGAGGACTTTCTGTTCCTCCACTGACGGTCTACGCAACTACCACTTTCAAGCCCTAGAAGGATAGTAAAGACATTGTTAAAGTAATCCATGTGACTCCAGCGGTTTCCAAGGGCTTTGTAATTTAAAATTATTATTTAAAATACAGAATTTGAGTGACTGTGTTTGATTTGAAATGGGTGCTAATCAGATTACAGTGTTTTAGATTACCAAAGTGATTACTTTGAGTTTTAATGTCATTTAAACAGCGATTGGTGATTCTCTGACTCTGACCGTCTGAAAAGACGAGTTCAGTTTCATGTTTTCCACTGTTTTCATGTTTTGGGAGTCATTTTATAATTCACTCGTCACTGTGACTTTTTATTTCACAATTTGTTTTTTTTTCCCCTCACAATTCTGACTTCTTTTTCTCAGAATTGCAAGATTTAAACTTGCAATATCGACTTTTTTTTCTTGCAATTGTGAATTTAGTATGTGAGTTAAATCTCATAATTCTGACTTTTCTCAATATTGTCAGTTTATATCTCATAATTCTGACTTTATAACTCACAATTGCAACTTTATATCCCTCAATTCTGAGGGAAAAAGTCAGAATTGTGAGATAAAAACTCTCAATGACCTTTTTTGTGTTTGTTTCACACTTATTAGTATTCCAAAGTATTCTAAAGTATTTAGATGAAGTGACTAAACTTGAGTAATGTAACGAAATACGTTACAAATGACTTTTTAAAGCATGTATTTTGTAATCTGTAGTGAAATACATTTTAAAAGTGACCCACCCAGCGCTGTTCATGAGCACCAATAATGCAATTATTTCTCATAATCAGAGTAAGGGCAGAACTCTTCAGAAGAATCCGTCATTGTAACTTTGTTTCGGGACTGGTAAAAGTGTTTGGCGTCTTGTTCGTTTGTTTTCTAGAATGTAACTTTGTTTCGTCATTCGGTAAAAATGTTTTCCAAAATGTAAACGTCTCGAGCTTCGTAAAAGTGTTTCACACTTTGCAATGTTGTTTTGCACTTCCCGGCCACCGTAGTTGCCGAACATTCGGTGCATCTCTACAGATCCTTCACCGACACGGAGCGATGCTACACCTCGACAGGAAAGGGAAGAATTCATTTGTACAGCGCCTCACCTGCGTAGAGCTCCGGTCCGTACATCGCGCCCATCATGGGACTCAATTTCCACCCAGCTGAACCCAAACAGAGAGAAAAGCCTCAGATTACCCGCCTGAAGAACAACTGAAGAAACAGTGGAAAAACGCTGGTGAGGTGCTTTTACCGTAGGGCAGCGTGCTGAGACCTTCTCCGTTGGCATACGGGCTAACCAACTTCTTATTGGTCATCACTCGAGCTGTAGCGTTATTGACCTGTTCATCAGAGACAGAACGAGAATCTGATCAGAGACCAAGAAGAAAAAGCACCGGCGCATTCAAACTTTCTATCCAGTAAACATCATTCTGCAAACAGTTAGACGACTAAATATGTGAAGGTCACTGAGAATTACATGATTTAAAATGTCGTGACGTTCACAGATCACCCGAATCTCAAAATAAAGACATTCGATCATCAATTCTTGGAGCTAGATTTACAGCAGAAATTGTGGACTCATTGATATTCCCTTATATTGCTTCATGCATCATAAAACTCCCACTGATTTTTCAAACATTCAAACACAAAAACCCAGAAATCAATGCATAAAAGCAAATGAAAAACAGGGCATTCCATTGCTAAAAATGGAGGAGAGAGATAAATAGAGAGAAACAAAGAGATCACACATGACGAAATCAATACACTGTGCACAGCTCTTAGCAAAAATCACATTCAGCCAATTACAGTTCATTAACCAGAAAAATGAGCATATCAGCAAGCATCAGATGCAGCCTATGGACCAATCCAAATACTCTGCAGCCTAATCCCGCCCCCTCGTGAAAAAAAAAACACATCATACCGAGAGAGAAGGGGGGGGGGGGGGTGTTCAGAAACAGAGGGATGCAGGAAAGAAAAGAAAAAAGAGCCAGTCGACATTCAATGAAACCACAAAAACGGGAGAAGAAAAGAGGGAGACGGACAGACAGAGAGAGAGAGAGAGAACAATCCACCCAATCAGAAACGTCAAACTCAAAAAGCCATCCAGTTTGTCATGAACAAGTACATCAAAGTGCGTCAAATGAAAGGAAGCCTGTGATTGGTTGTTGTCAGACCTTGTGAGGAGTGACGGAGTTAATGGGTGAGAGAGAAAGAGAGAGAGAGAGAGAGAGATGCATATGCTACATGTCACAATAAATGAAATCATGAAGACGGAAAACACCGGCAGGCATCAACACGGTTCTTTCACACGCTGAAGACCAATATGCAAACACCGTCACACACACACACACACACACACACACACACACACACTCACTCACACAGTCCAAAACCAAAGACCAAAACAAGCTTGAGTCGCTCATCCTCACATGAATATAAGGGCAGAAATATCGTCTGAGGAACAATTTCGATGTGTGTGTGTGTATCTAGGGGCGTTTTTGGCTCATAGGCTGTGCGATAATCAGCAGAAATCTGGGCCTGAACTGGTGGAAGCATGATGGAGTGATTCAAACAATCACAAATGAAATGAAAGATGCATGTTAGGGCCGGGCGCCATGACCATATGAAGCGTGTCAATCGGACGAATCCCACTAAAAGCGGCACGTCGTCTGGTATATTCGTGGTTAAGAGGACGAATCTTAATGCAACCTCACAATTACTGGAGGAGAGCGTGCTTTGTTTAACAGTCCGAGGAGGCTTTCCGACTCTAATGGGGAAGGACTTGGACCTGAGTCCCTCCGAGATGAACTGGACTAGTGGACACAGTCAAGTCATCTTTATTTATATAGCGCTTTTTACAATGCAGATTGTGGCAAAGCAGCTTTACATTACTAAGAAAATGGTGTCATTGTGCAGCTTGTTCTATATATTATTGATTCATTCCGTTGCAAATATCATAGTTATTAGTCTAGTTAATGTATGTATATCAGCACTGCAGAAAACAGTGACGTAATCGTCCGGCTCGGCTCAGTTCGCATACAACGACACCAAAAACACTGATGAATATCAAGCAAGTGTCCCCGACCAAGCAAGCCAAAGGACCAAAACTCCAACAAATGGAGAAAAAAAAACGTTGGGAGAAACCAGGATTAGTCCTCTGGTCAACAGTGAACACTTGACCGATACTCGGGCAGAGTTACAGGTCATTAAACCCATTTGGAATCGCAACAGTCAAAATATTTAATCCAGTTCCATCTAGTTTAAGATCTTTTTGATCACGCCGGAATGGGACGGTTTGTTGGGATATGTGCCACTGGCTGATGAGTCGGTGAGGTCTTCACACATCTTCCATTAGACATTGAATGGGATCAAATCCTGCATCCGTGTTCAGACTCGAGAGCATCAGATGATGACATTTGGATCTCAGGTCAAAAGTACAGACTTTCAAATTTTAAATGTCACACTTTGAGTGGATTCGTAAACGCCTATGATTGGCCTTTGCGTTCACACGCTCAGCATGCAATCTGATTGGCTGCAGTGATCAGCGCTTCAAAAACACGCTGTAAATAGACATCGGTGACGCTCTTCGGAGCGTTCGAAAGCAGGCGTGGGGTAGTCGTGGCCTAGTGGTGAGGGAGTCGGGCTTGTAATCTGAAGGTTGCGGGTTCGATTCCCACGCCGGCAGGAATTGAAGGTGGGGATTGTGAATGAACAGCACTCTCTCCACCTTCGATCCCATGACTAAAGTGCCCTTGAGAGACACCTAACCCCTAATTGCTCCCCTTGTAAGTCGCTTTGGATAAAAGCGTCTGCTAAATGATGAAAAATGAGGCGTCCATCGGCGGACCGTTCCGGAAATATGCCTGATTTCAAACAGATCACAGACACATCCGTGTCGTATCTGTACGATTCCGCTCAACGGATCTTACAAGTGCCGCATTTTTAAAATTTCAAATCGAAGTTTGTACTTTTGACAACTCTAGTTCCTGTTGATCCTGAAAGTGATGAGTTTGGGTTGCACCTGCTGTTCGTAAGTTCGTAAATTGGAATCTAAAGTCCACACTAGAGGCTTAGTAACTACTAGCTAGTGAACAAAATCTGTACTTAAGTCGGAGCGTAGCTCGTTCGCTCTTTCTTCAGAAATCCACAGTCACAAAATACACCATTACTTTTCCAATCATCAGCCTTCAAATTTCACAAGCAGAAGTTCTGTTGAGACTTACCCTATTAGGGGCCGTTCACATATCGCGCCTAAAAACGCGCGTCGCCTCCTCCTTCTTTTGCAAGCGTTCGGGCGCTTCTGCGCAACCATGAACGACACTCTCCACTACTACGCAGAAGTTTAAATGGATTC
Organism: Opsariichthys bidens; assembly: GCA_037194245.1. Lineage (NCBI taxonomy): Eukaryota > Metazoa > Chordata > Actinopteri > Cypriniformes > Xenocyprididae > Opsariichthys > Opsariichthys bidens. Next base: position 1,431,930 of record CM074305.1, on the reverse strand, counting down.
CAATCACCGAAAAGCCCTCGCAGTAGCTCTTGTACAGGATTTATTTATGGAGAAGAAAATCTCCCGCAGTGTTTGGGTGCTCCCTATCCTTCAAAAGCGTAAAAAACATGGAGAATTTCACAAACTTGTCCGAGAGCTCTTGTCACATGACCCGCGGTGCGCTCGCGGCTTCCTGAAAAGTTGAGATGTTTTCATCTCGCCGCGGCATGGAAAAAACGAGCGCCGCTTCCATTTTGACATCGGATATAATGAATATGCGCGCGGAAAAGACGCGATATGTGAACGGCCCCTTATAGTTCTTTTGGTAAACACTGAAATATGACACTTAAATCATGAAATATCATTTTTAGAGAACATTCTTTTATTACGCAAGTTTAGAGCGTGAAAATGAAAATGACTTTAAGGAACAATCAAACGCTGATACCTTGACTTAAACACAGCTGGGTCTGGTTATGGTCATTCGTTTGTTAAATGATCTGACATGTTGGTTTACACCCATCAAGTTCCAAATACGGATGCAAAAAAAACAAATGGAATCCTCACGGAAAGTGATGCACACCAAATCTCAGCTCGTCGACTGCTTGTGTTGATGGAAAATGTAAACTATATCATATCGTCGCAGTGAAATTCCACATATTAAGACGTAAACAATACCGTCATGGTTTTCTGTAAAGCTGCTTTGAAACAAAATGTGAAAAGCACCATGAAAAGTTTTATCACTCCTGCTCAGAGGCTTGCATAAATATTTAGTTTACACGTAGTGAGATGTTTCAGACACAGTTCGCTTCTGATTCTTCAAGACATCTTCTTTTGTGTTCGACATGAGCGTGAGCAAATGATGACAATTCCCATTTTTGAGTTGAACTATCACTTTAAGTTTAAAAGGTGCACCGCAAAAACATTTAGTAGTGCGTAGGTTAACTTGGTGTCCCTTGACTTAAACACAGCCGGGTCTCGGGTCTGGTTCTGGTCATGTGACTGTTTACACCAGTAGTTCTTAAAGCGTGGTCCTAGACTAGGCGAGCTCTTAACCAGCACCTGGGCTGACAAAAAAAAATGGATCACATCATTGCATTTGTGTTTGAATAATTCGTTTTTGACTTGAAACGGTTGCATGTGACACTTAAACTTAGTTTATCCTTCCTAATTTTGTTGTTTTCGGGGGGCGTGTTGGAGCGGGATTCTGTTAGGTGGTCCTCGGAAAAAAAAAATGGGAAGATAAAGTGGGCTGAAAAAGTTTGAGAAACACCAATGTAAACCATTCGTCGTCATCATCGTCATCATCGTCTCGCTCGATTTCCAGGAAAAAAGGAACCGTGTCGTAAACGTACGCGGCGACGAGAGACTCTGGTCATAACGCCCACCCCTAACGAGAGCTCGTCAGAACCACAGGAGAGATCATTGGATGGATGGATGGAGAGAAATGGAGGGGTTTAGTGTGACAGTCTCATCAGCCATGTCAGTGCGTGGGAAAAGTGTTAATGATCATGAGAGCGATGGAGAAAAGAGGAGCAATGGCGAGCACTGGGGAGGGAAGATCATTTCTGTCAGTACTCTGTGGTCCTTAGCGACTATAATAGACATGATTTCGTAAAGCTCTTTTCCCCCATGCCTCTGATGAACAGTATATCAGAACAGACCTCAGGGAGGAGATGCGATTACACTAGCCGCGAACGGACGCCACGCTCGGCCAAACTCCGTAACGAGGACGAGGGCCGCCGTCGTCTCCGCGTTAACGCATCTCCGATCCCTCCGAAAATAACAAGCTAATCAGTGCAAAAGAGCGAAAGACCACAGTTTGTAAAGCTGGGGAGGGCTGGAGTTTAGATCTCAGGGGGGTTTGAGTTGGTGGGATTGATCAGGGATGAAGCCGTACATACACAAACTTACCATGAGCCAGGAAACGGCGTGACGACACGCGAGCAGTTACCGTGGAGACTGACAACAATAACAACAACACAGAAATCGTCAAGGGAACAGAAAGGAAAAAAGGAGAAAAATGAACCAAAGAAAGAAGAAGAAGAAGAAGAAGAAGAGCAAACCGAAAGAGAAACGAACCAAGAAACAAAATGCAAAGAATGAGTGAACAACCAGGAAAAAAAAGGAGGAGGAAAGGAAAACAAAAAAGCAAAGTCCAGTGAAGAACTCAAAACGCTTTCACTGGACGTGGGGGAAATTCTGAAGCAGACATTCACACGGACTTAAAAAACAACAACAACAACAACAACAAGACAAATCTTCAGGTGATCAAATCTGTCTGTAGGAGTGCTAAAGAGCCTGCAGCCGCATTCGTCTGTGTCATAGAGGAGGAGGAGAAAGGGACGAATGATTAGAGGAACTCAACAAGCACACACACACACACACACTCGTAGAATTCATGGGTGTGAAAATGCAGCTGCGACTGAGTCAAAGCTGGAGCTACGGGCCAAAATAGAAGCAAGTGGACATGGACGTACGTCTAAGAGAGCAGTTAGTGAGACTAACATGCCGGACTAATGACATCACCCAGGGGGAGGGGCCTAGACAGTGACATCAGAGGCATTAAAAATAGACACAGGGACAGGAAGTGATGCAACAGACAGGAAACACAGTGAGTGCAGAGCTGGACAGACAGACTGGCCAGAGAGAGAGAGAGAGAGAGAGAGATGAGTGAAGAGCTTGATGATTCTCTCCACAGATCTGCTCTCCAGAAAACACAGACAAACATTAAGGGGTGTCATTACATACAACATAATCACATGGCAAATCAAGTTTTGAACTTTAAAATACTCAAAGTGAAAACAATGGCATTCAAAAAGCAAAAATGAATCCGTTATATATTTATATAGCTAGATAGATAGATAGATAGATAGATAGAGTGCTGCTGCCTAGATTAAACCCGTTTCCTGCTTTCCAATGAATCTGATGGCCTGAAACGATCAGACTCATGCAAACCCAAACGAAGCCGCTGCGCTCCCATGCACAAACAGCCACGGACACCAGGGGGCGCTACAGAGCAACTGTGCAGGCATCATGCATCTACACCAGGGGTGCCAAACACAACCAGATGCGCCACGCTTGTTAAAACACAGCATTGGTTATACGGGTAGAATATTCCCCTTTTTGGCTAATTAAGCAGAACATATGAACGCTTACGTGTGTGTTGCGCAAGTAGGACCTTTCTAATTGCATGCGGCTTTTGTGCACATTTGAAACCGAATCTGTGGACGACAAATGAAAAATGTTACGGGCAAAGAATCGCACAAAACCCTCTGAATGATTCTCACATGCAAAACACTTTTAGCTGACTTGCCAGTTTTCGTTCCATTTATTCACTGCCTTGTGAATGAAATTCGTCTTTAGGCATTGCATTGCTTTTTTTTAATGCAACAAATAACAAGGCAACTCTGAAGATGTTACAAGACCTAAAGAATAATACATTCAGATACTTGTTGTATGCATCAGTTGAACATGTCAGCGAGTACAAATGTCTGTTTATCTGAATGGAAGTAATAAATGTCGTTTCACCACAGCACTGGTTATTAAGCACGTGATAATGTACAGTCAGCCGGTCGGTCTCAAAGTAAACCCCGAAGTAGTGCTAATTTTGTCAATGTTAGTTTTATGACATTTATTTAACCTGCTTTTGTTGAGTTGACTGAGCGTTTTAGCTGCATAGTGGTTAAATCGATAATACTCGCAACGATTTTTTTTTTTTTTTTTACATTTCATTAGAATTATTGCACCTTCACCTAAAAGCACAAATCGTTTTATTTTTATTTTACCCCATTTATGGTAAAACAAGAAACTTCTCTGAAAATGTAACCGTGAAATCCAAAACACTTTAACGTTTTTTTTATTAAAACAACTGCAGAAATGACACACAGAGTTTGTGTAAATGCATTTATTTCACCCACAAATCGCAAATGGTCCAGATTCGTGTTTAGATTTATTACAGTTTTAATTTAAACTCGTGACGGACACTCTGATTTGAGCAGAACAAGGTAAAAGTATGAAAATGAGTTCTTTTATGATTGGAGGATTTCTTTTTTTTTTTCCAGTCGAAAACCAAGTAATTGTTTTTATTTTAACAACATTTAAGTCGGCTGTTTTTTCCATCAACGATGCAGCGTACCGATGCGGTCACATTTATCGTTTAATGACGTCACATTAATGACATTAACACTACCACTATCCGACTGTACATCGTCCCCTTAATAAACAGCTACTTACCATGTAAAAATAAGATGGATGTGAAATATCGCGTTATTTTACGATCACACTTGTAGAGACGTCAGAGAGACCGAACGAACGCAGCTTTACTAACGGGTTTCCCAGATGAGCGGTCAGTTATACAGCACTGGACGACGGTCACTGAAAAAAAGAAAACATTCGACCCACATGACGCCACATTTTGTGCAAATTGGGAGTTTGACACCCCTGATCTACACACTAACATTACCATTAGTCCTAAAACACACTTCCCAATTGAATTAGAAAATAACCTGAAGTGACACAACGGAAAAAAAAAAAAATGCCGAATGATTTCCCCCGCTCTATGAGAGACAAACACAGGCAGCCGTCTCAGAGGTCATGCAGGAGGGTGGAAACCCCTGGAGGAGTTCAAGAACTATTAAAACACCCAGAAACCAGCACTGCAACACGCTGGGCCTCACGAGGGGAAACACACGTGGCTCCATGCAGCACTCGACCACTCACACACACTCACACACACACACACACACACACACACACAGCAAGCAACAAGCTTCTTCTCATCTCCCAGATTCACAGAACAATCTATAAATGCACTAAACAAAACAAGCATCTTGAAAGGTGAGCCGTTTTCTCACGGTATGCACACGGATGCCATAAAAAAGGTACAACACCAAATTTGTGAAAAGCATTCAGAATCGTCGGACAGTCCTCGTGTGTCGGAAGAATCCAAGCAAATGTTTCATGAACAAAAAAGCCATTCAAACCAGGAGAAACAGAGACGGCGTCAAACGCACGCATGTGATTGGCTAACTGTGAGCATGCTCAGTACAAAACAGGATGAACTCGACAAAAACAAAACGGAAAATAAACGCATGCGGTTAATAACCAACACTCAGCCAGACAACAACCAATCCAAAAACAGCCGAGAAACTCAGAATCTATAGTGGACTGCAGTAGAGATGCAACCATGCATTGCTAAGCTCACACACACACACACACACACACACATTTCCCATAATGCCACACACACACACACACACAGCTGAGCATCTTGAGCAGTTCCAGGACACATTAGGTCAGTTAAGGTGTGAAATGGGAACATCAGAAGGAGAAAGACAGACTCACCTCGATCTTTCGTCCCTCCACGATGGTCCCGTGGAGACGCTCTCGCGCCTTCTCCGCATCCGCGCTGGTCTCGAACGTCACAAAACCAAAACCCTGGACCACGACAGAGAGGAACGGACATGAAGCGTCTGACCGCAAACACACGTAAAGGAACAATTCGCCCAAAAATGCTGCGCAAAAGGAGATGTTTAGCGGGAAGTTCGCGCTGCTCTTTTACAGAACCGACGAGATCCCAAATCAAAATCATGTGAAAGGCATCCAGAATACACACACACACACACACACACACACACACACGAGTCACATGTACTGCGATGATGGGATATTATTGTTCTTGGAGCTTCACAAGATCATTTCATGCGAGTTTAAGGATAAAACCGGAAACCCCACGAATTCGACGCAGATCATTTTTTATCCTATAGACGACGTTCTTAAGCCACGACGGAAACGCGTCCCTTGATGCGCAACAGAAAAACGGGTTGCGACTGGACAACCGGACGAAGCAGCGGACCAATCGCGTGGCAGCATCTCAAATGTCAAAGTCCGTCATCAAAATGATTTGGTTTAATTCCCTCCAGAAGACGCTGAAACTCGTTTACGATGGAGGAGAAAAAGAAGCAACTTGCATTTTTATAGCAGATTTCGTCCGGCAAATTTCCCAGGAAGTGACGATTTTGTTCTTTATTCGCAAATTCTTTACGCGAGATTCCAATTGTGCATTTAAGTCGAAGAGTTATTTCACACAAAAATGACGTTTGTCGTCGATTACTCACGCTCACGACGTCCTCAGATCTTCTCGCCCAATGAAAGCGACAAAATGAACACTTTCAAGCTCCAGAAAGGAAGTAAAGACATGGTTAAAACAGTCGCTGCAGCGCTTCAAGAGACCAGAACACTTTCTGTGCGCAAAAACAACCACTTTATTCAATCAATGAGTCTCTTCATGGTTTCTACTGAGGATAAAAGAACTTCTCAGATTTCATCAAAATATCTTAATTTGTGTTCTGTGTGGAACGACGTGAGCGTGAGGAA
>CM074305.1:1410576-1420576 GCA_037194245.1 Opsariichthys bidens | reverse complement strand
AAGACACTCTCTCAAGCTCGTCATAAACGCTGCGAGCGAGTGTTCAGCCGAGCGAGGGCTTCTAAACACTGGCAGCTTTAGTTACGGGTCAGCTGGCATGTGTCTAATGTGCCGCTGTTATATATGGCAGCTGTGCCACGGGTCGCTCCGTCCGCTGTAACGGATCACAGCCGTCCCGATCATTAGCTGCCACAATCACTCCTGACAATAGACCATATCGAGTCGCTACTAGGGCTGCGCAATTAATCGCAAAACAATCGCGATTTGAGCACATGCCATTTCTAAATCGCACAAGTCTGCAATTTTATGTGTTCATTTATTTATATTTTAATTGAGAACACTGCAACGTTACTGTGCGCATGTTTAAGAAAATCAGAGCTCAGCACCAATGAGAACAAAGCAAAGCGGGAGAACAGAACAGGCAAACGGGAGGAAAGAGGAAAAAATATGGATGCGGTTCAGAATAAAAAAGAGAAATTCAACATCAGTCGTTTGAGAGAGTTTTGGAGTCAAACACTGGACAAAAGATGCCGACTCGCACTTATTTCACACAAGAAATGTAAGGCGGGCGTTGAATACGAGTTTAAGCAGGTGAAATAATCCTCATTTATTTGATGTTTCTGTTTTTAAGACACTATTTTTTGTTTATCAAGCAGTTCATCCACTGTACAGTGTGACTTCATTCACCGAAATACAGTTTTGAAGTTGACTTATTATGACTGGAATACTTAATTTATTTGATGTTGTCTGTTTTAAAGATGGTTAATTACAGTTTCGTTGATGAAGCTGTAAATACAGTTCCTTCACTGTGAAACATTTTGTTCTGCACTTCTTGTGCACTGAATACATTCAGAATGAAGTGTGTTTGAAAAAGCAAAAACAATGACCAAAATTGCAAAATAAATCGCAATTGCAATATTGATTAAAAAATAAAAAATAAAATAAAAAAAAATAAAATAAATAAATAAATAATTTTTTTTTTAAAAATCGCAACGTGATTATTTTGTCCGTATTGCACAGCCCTAGTCGCTGCATCAGAATACCACGCACTAACATTCAGAGAGTCGTTTCGTACAGACTGACGTGTTAAAAACACCGCGAGATGACGGCTGCAGTCCAGCTTCAGTTAAAAGAGCCAGTCCCTTTCTTTTGACGAATGCATCAAACATAGAAATGCTATAATATAGTATATTAATAATCCTAAAAAATCAGCAGCCCAGAGGTGGTACCAAGACAGCCAATGACTTTAAATATAGAAATTGAGCATTTTACTTCAATATTAGACTGAGTAAATCCCTTTTTTTCCCTTGTAATTTTATTTTTTTAAATTCAATTTACTATTATTAATATTACTTATATGTTTGGACAAGCGTTTCAAAGCTGTTCCTTCTCCTTCTAAACCACGGACGGACCCGCCCACAGCCGAGCACCGATTGGTCGGCTGTAACCTGACCCCCTCTCTTCAGGGGGCGTGTCTGTTCCTTCTTCCCTGACCAATCGGAGTCCAGCAGGGTCCAAAGGTTCGTGGGTCCAAAGCGCCCCTGATAAAAGCCTGTGTTTGAGAGAAACACACACACGTGTGAGTGTGAATGTTTGTCTCTCACACACTCCACCCTCAAGCACATGCGCCACCAATTGGAAACGAGTTGATCTAGTTTGGATAGAGGACTGCTCCTTTACACAACACACACACACAAAGAGAAAACAACAAGCTTCACAGACAGACGAGCAGAAGCCGAGTTTATCGTCCTGTGTCAGTCCGCGGTGTAGAACACGAGCTCTTGACCGCAGCGTCACCTCTGAACTCTCACACCGATAGACCGACCCGAGAATAGCAAACTTGTTTCGTGACCGACATCTCTGTTCACGCCAGTTTTATACAGTGTTGCGTCTCACGTCATCTCATGTGGATTAAACGAATATTCTGGCCAATTTGAGACGCATCACACGCGTCTGAGACGTACAGTAATGAATAATGTCAAAGCGAATGAGTCTAAATCAAGTTTTCTAGGTCAACGCTCTCCTGGAGATGCGCTCCTGCAATGCAATTTCTTCATGTGGAGTTTGACCAAAGAAAGCAGCTTTGTGAACAGTTGTGTCACGATTATACATTCAAAAATGTCAAGGTTTACACCGTTCTGTTGATGCGTCTCTCTACCTGTATTTCCATGCACATTTTGGGATTTCGCAAAATGCGCATTTTAAAAAAACCTATGCGCTCAATTGAGGTGGATCATTCATCCGATAAGACGACATGCGCATAAATTATTATGGAAACGCGTTTACTTGAGTAAATCCCTTGATGGGTAACAAACAACCCATGTGACTTTGCCTCAACAAAGGCTGTGATTGGATAACTGGACTAACCAGCGAACTGATCATCTCAAATGTTGGTTTGGTGGTTCTGAAAAGCCCAAGTCAAAGTCTGTTATCGTGGGGGTATGAGGTCTTTAGCCTCCTTATTAGAGCGTCCGACACCCATGCCAGCGGACCCGGGTTCGAGTCCAGCTCGGAGCGGTCGGTTCAAACAGAAGGGGTTACACCTAGTCACCAGCTGAGGCCATTTAGATGGCAAGACTTGTTGTACGTTTCCTTTAAAAGTATTAAAGGATTAATTCACTCTCCTCCACGTCATTCCACATGTTCATGTCTTTCTTTCTTCAGTGGAAAAGAAATGAAGGAAATCATTCCAGGATTGTTCTCCATATAGTGGACTTCAATGGGGTTCAACAGGGTCCAAATGTCAGTTTCAGTGCAGCTTCAAAGACTCTACATGATCCAGACGAGGAATAAGAGTCTGATCTAGAGAAACCGTCGCATATTTTATACAAAAATACATTTTTTAAGCACAAATGCTCATCTTACGCTGCTCTGATGCTCCACACATCACGTCATCACGCTGGAAAGGTCACGTGACGTAGGAGGAAGTACCGATCCAGTGTTTTCAAAATGAACGTGCAAAGACTAAATCAAATGGCCTTTACAAAAAAATAAAAAACGATGTTGGATGCTTTTTGAAAGTAGAGAAGAAATGAGATGTAGTTTTTCGCCCTACGTCACGTGACCTTTCCAGCGTGATGACGTAATGTGTGGCGCATCAGAGCAGTGCAAGACGAGCATTTGAGGGTTAAAAAGTATATAATATTTATATTTTTATAAAATGTGCGACGGTTTCTCTAGATCAGACTCTTATTCCTCGTCTGGATCATGTAGAGTCTTTGAAGCTGCACTGAAACTGACCCTGTTGAACCCCATTGAAGTCCACTATGTGGAGAACAATCCTGGAACGTTTTCCCCTCTTTTCCACTGAAGAATGAAAGACATGAACGTCTTGGATGACATGGAGGAGAGTGAATGATCAGAATATTTTCATTCAGAAGTGAACTAAACCTTTTAAATCCGTATATTCTATTTCACTCCATTGCATTTTTGTCGTGTAACTTTAGTAACTTTAAAAATGCAATGATCTTGCTCAATAAAATCTACTTGCATTTAAAGCGCAGCCAATAAGACAAGTTTAATAGAAAGAAAGGTGTGTGTGAGTTTAACAAGCATCTGTTCTCCTCATTCAGATGTGTGTGTGTGTGTGTATCAGATGTCCAAAACGACATTCTAAAGCCAACAACGCCAGATATAGACCTATATTTCTGTGCAAAACAAAGGCAGCTGTTCTGGCATCCTAAAGCGAGCGTGTGAGATCATGAGGCGACAGGTAAGCGTCTCTCCCAGCCTTCAGGGCAAACGCTGGGTGGAGTTCCACATACTTCAACCAGCTCCAGTCGGGAGGAACGAGCTGCAGTCGGTCAGTTTTGAGCTCCACCGTCTACATGCGTATGAACCGCGGCATCAGATCCTCACCTAAACACACACACACACCTCTTCTCCTAGAGCGTCACCTTTAAAAATCAATTTCCATTCTCCGCACCCCCTCCATCTCATTCCTGCTTTTAAAGGAAAACACCGAGATAACAGCTGCTCGAGCCCTCGGGAAACAGCAGGAGAGGGGGAGGGACAGAGAGAGAGGGAGAGACAGATTCCAAGGTATAACACACACACACACACACACACACACACAGCTTTTAACTAATAAAAGACTGATTTGTATCGCCAATACTAAAGCTGCATGTGTGTGCGAGACTGCAGAGAGGAAGATACAATGAGACGGACGGACGAGTGAAGGAACAACTGTTCACCAGCACCTGGTCCCTTCAGTCAAGACAGACAGCTGGAGAAACACACGAGAAACGCATGAGACTTTCCTCGCCTCCATCAGACCTGCTTTACACACACACACGCACGAGTGAATTACGCTTGTGCGTGTCGATTTCTCCAGGCAGGAAATGCAGCAACATGAATGATTGAAAACTCACCGGCCGCACAGGAGGGTAGAAGACTCCCATCATCCTATTCAACACGACAGCAGCGTTTCCTGCTTTCAGACGTCAGCGCTCACAATCTCTCTGACAGCGTCTGACACATTCAAAATCTCCCTCGCTTGTTCCCCTCCTCTCGCTCGCTCGGTCTTTCTGTCTGTGTGTGTCTCCTCCCCCTCTCAGCCATCTCTCTCTCTCTGTCTCTCTCTCTCTCTCTCTCTCTGTGTCTCTCTCTCCCTCTCTCCACACTTTCTCTAAAGATAAACAAACCAAGCTTGGCTTTTCAAAGACAATATTTGCCTTCTATTCACTGCCTGATTAGAAATCCAAAAAGCTATTTTTAAAAACGGTCAAACTTGGACCAGTTGCGATCATGAATTTTGTGCTGATAAATTATTTTCTCACACAAATAATTGCAATTGATGATTTAATTCTGATTTGATCTCATCAAGCCTAACGTTTTTCACTCGGAATGGTATATAATAAAAAAAAATAATTCCATATGATTTACTTTTAATGCTGTAAATATTAATAATTTTTTTTATAATAAACTAGATATCATTTCTAATATATATATATATATATATATATAAAATAGACTAAATTTCTCCACCAATTATTAATAGTTCGGGGATTCTGCGGTTCATACCTTCTTTTAAGTTAATGATAATTTCATGATAATTAATATTTAATCAGATTTAATTGATACATTTTGAAAGAAGTGCAAATAAAATCTCATCATCTTGTTTCAGAGTAACTGTGTCAGTTCTAAACATTCCTCAAAAGAATATTAACACATTAACGAAATACTGTACATTAAATGAGTATTTCTTAGCTTTCTGAACGTTATTGACTCGTATAATTACGATTAACGCTGATCATCTGGTTTCTAATCATCTTTGCACAAATTCAGTGCATTTTCTTTCCCTCTTTTGATCGACGGGACTATCGGCTGTTTTAAACCATCAGCCAATAGTGTGAAAATCTGCCTTTATTGGCCGATATATCGGTGCATCTTTGAGCATTTTAAGTGTTTTTTTTAATATTCTTTCACCGGACAAGTACATTCAGTATCATGCATTCAACGGCATTTCTTTAAGCGCTTAAAAATTCACTGAAACTTGAACCCGAACATTGAAATTTAAACTGCACAATTATTACAATTATCTCAATTGTGATTACGTCAAATAAAACGAAACTAGCACCGTCCGCACAAGTTACGTTTCACTGAATTTCATGCTCTCGCTACTAAATATCATCAGCAATAAATCCTATATCGACGTCCAACGGCACAAACGTTTATTTCGAAGCATCACATGAGACTTTATTATATTATTGATGATATTACAGACATTGAATCGTCTCAAAACCGCTGAAAAGAGAGCAGATGTGAAGCTCACAGTAGAACGGCTGATGATAAATGGATAAAGAGACGCATGGAGGGATTACAGAGAGAAAAAGCAGATAAAGAGCCAGATTATCTACACACACACACACACACAGCTGCTGCTGTAATCTACAATGCTAATCTAAAACACTGGGACTATAATCGGCGTTTGATGCTTTTCCACTCGTTTTAAACTGCTGTGAAGCTCCTCACTGTCAATAACAACAACACATTGTTCATCTTCACATTTGATATTGATTTTAACGGCGTCAAACAATTACAAAATGAACGTGCAACCTTCACGAAAGCGTCCCAATGCGTCACTGGTCGAGGGTTTCCTGACCTGGGGTCACGTTTTCATCGTTCGCGATGGAGAAAAGGCGTCTGGCGAATGGCTGAGGTCATCTGTCCATTCTGTTGTACAGAAAGAGCTGATACTGTATTTCAGAGCGATTGACTGGCTGTTGACCTCCATTACCGAACATCCGCGCGCCGGCGGAGAGACACGGGCGTTCGCGTGACACCAATATGAAGGTTCACTTTCGCGTCGAGATCAACTGCACAATTGGAGCCGTTTAAGCAGCAGATCTGTGAATAATGAAGGCTTTAATTAAAGCTGGGGGCAAAAGCTCCTCAAAATGACATCAATTACTGGACCGAGACAGGAGATGAAGGGCGCTCGGCGGTGGACGAGGACGAGGTTAAACCAGTTCCACCTGAGAGACGAGTACTGGACGTTAAGGAACCTCAGAGAACAGAACCTCCACACCGACACCGCCGAACGTCCTGACGCTAAAATACTGACAACGTGCAAATAGTGTTTTCTAGCCAACATTTCTCTCCCTTCCATCGCCATTAGGGTGATTGACAATTAATCGAAATTGAACCAAAATCAAGATTTGGCTTAAAAGCTTAAAATTTGAAATATACTATTATGAAAATACCCGAGAAAAGCTTGAAGGACACAGATAAAGCACGTATCGTGGCAGTTGTGTGTTTATTAGTGCTGCGTCGACGCGTCTCACGGTTCACGTTCATGTGGCGTAACGGCGGCTTCTGCTCGTGGGAACGGAGAAAGTTCCATTCTATCCCAAAAACCCGGACCACGACGATCAGAAGTGTGGGAACACTTTAAACAGAGGCCGAATAAAACGCTCCTTTGTTCCCTTTGCAGAACCCAAATGGCGTAAAACCAATGGAATCGGATCTCTGCCGAATTTTTGCGCGCGCAAGATCATATTTTGAGCGCGCAAACGGAGAAAATCTTTGTCTGGCAAATGAGAAAATATTTAGTGCGAACGAAAATCATTTTGCATTTCAGAGAAGTTTATTTGGACGTTCTCTTTCGCGCTCCTGATTCCCGCCCCGCGCTCCTGCTCGACACAAACCAGCGTTACAATGTGACAAAATTCCAGCCAATCAGAATTCAGCAGCCTCATCTCCCTTGACAACCAATCACAAGACTCCTTACATCACACACAGAGCGAGAGGGAAAACACACGGTTCAGGAGACGTTTGTTCAACGGCTTGAACACGATCAAAGTTCCTTCAAGACCGTAGAGAAGGTCTTTGACGCTCTTCATGTTAAAGTTCAAATGTCTTCACTGGACGAACACACACGATGACTTATTTTAATCAAAATCAAACCGTATTGTTACATGATGGCGTGTCCCAGTGTTTCTACACCTCAATCAACTGATCAATTAGTTCAAACTTCTTACGTAAAAAAAGATCACTAGATTAATAAAAAAACGTAATAAAAATAATCGTCAGTTGCAGCTCTAGTGTTTATTATATTAATATTTAATCAAAGTGTGTGTTCACATATTTCATATTAAATACACATTTTTATTTGACATACCTCCTGGGAAAATGAAATCGTCACAGATCGTTATCATAATATATTTTACAATAAATCCTCAGACCTTTATTTATAGTTAATGTTCACAGGTGACCCTGCAGTTCTCTGTCAAATAAAATATATTATCATTTACTCAGTTATATTTAATCGACAAACACAGTTTTTAATCATTAAACATAACAATAGTAATTTTATTTGATTTAATATTTTTTTATTTAGTAATAATGATCAAATTTGTTACAATTATTAAACATTCCATCTATTCTATTATTATTATTCGTAGTCAAATTAATATATTAACCCAAAACGAAGCCCTACAAACAAGAAAACAAACCTGGTACTTTCTTCAATGTGTTTTATAAAAATCATTTTTAATTTTTTTTATTTAAAAAAAAAAAAAAAAAAAAAAAAGGTAGATTTTTTTTCTCCAAATCGCGCAGCCCTAATCACCTTTCTTGGATTGTTTTCATTTATCCGAGCGACGCATTATGGGATTGCCTTCACCATGAAGAACGCGCGCGATCCTTAGGAACGGTCTCTCTCTCTCGCTCGCCGCGTCTAATTGGGCTCCGCGTTTAATTGGTCTACAGTGGTGTATAATCAGATTAGCGCCGGCTCACACGCGCCTCGCTGCTCCGTCAGAGTTCAAGCCCGTCTATTGTTTACACATTAAAACAAGAGGATAATCAGGACACGGCCGGAGAGCGGAGGTGACGCAGCACTTCTACCACAGGAATTGTGGTTTAACGGTGACTTATTCGAGTCCAAACGATGCTCCGAAGTTAATATTCACCGTGGATGAGACGAGCGGATCGGGACCCTTACACAACACGTCGTGACGCGAGCCGAAAGCGGTTCACTCTCCGCACGGTGAAAGGAGACGATTCTGAAGAGACGGCGTTAGCGGTGTGGAGAATCGTGGGTTATCTCTGCTCTGCTGCTGTGCTTCTTTTCATCTACTCTCGATAAACACCCTCTTTGAGCTCCGCGCGGCTCCCAGCTGGAACTAATGTCCCTCCTACAGTCCCCTGAGGGAACACTTAGCAGTGTGCACAGCGCTGCAAACATCACTGCGAAACAGCTCTGCTCCAGAACGCAGCCGACCGACCCACTCACGGCGCGGACACCGGAAATAACCGGCAGTGCTGATGCTCGCGCAGTAAATCGCTGCAAAAACACAAAAAATAAATCAAGCACATTTGTAGGACCCAGGGTGGTTTTCAGGGTGGGAGCTTTTTTGTGCATTATTCTATTAATTCCTCTCCCTCGTGTCGTTTCACACCCGTAAGACCTTCAAACATTTCATGATTTGGCTTAAAAGCTGCGATTTTTTAAAAAATATTTAAATACACTATTATGAAAATACCCGAGAAAAGCTTGAAAGTTCCATTCGATCACAAAAACCCGGACCACGACGATCAGAAGTGTGGGAACACTTTAAACAGAGGCCGAATAAAACGCTCCTTTGTTCCCGTTGCAGAACCCAAATGGCGTAAAACCAATGGAATCGGATCTCTGCCGAATTTTTGCGTATTTTGAGCGTGCAAACGGAGAAAATCTTCGTATATTTCGAGCGAACGAAAATCATTTTGCATTTCAGAGAAGTTTATTTGGACGTTCTCTTTCGCGCTCCTGATTCCCGCCCCGCGCTCCTGCTCGACACAAACCAGCGTTACAATGTGACAAAATTCCAGCCAATCAGAATTCAGCAGCCTCATCTCCCTTGACAACCAATCACAAGACTCCTTACATCACACACACAGAGCGAGAGGAAAAACACACGGTTCAGGAGACGTTTGTTCAGTGGCTTGAACGCGATCAAAGTTCCTTCAAGACCGTAGAGAAGGTCTTTGACGCTCTTCATGTTAAAGTTCACAAAGTTGCACAGTAAATCCAGAAATCATATTTTGCATCAAGAAAATCAAGCCCACTTTTAGGATTTTATAGGATAGGATCATTTATGACACCAAATTCTCATTACTGTAATATTTCAGAGCTTTTTTGTGCATTATTCTCAGAGTTAGTTTTCTGACATTAATTCCTCTCCCTCGTGTCGTTTCACACCCGTAAGACCTTCAAACGCAAAGATATTTTTGATTTCTGTCCCTCCATAGACAGCTACGCAAATCTGACACTTCATCGACGCCATAAAGAGAAATCTTCATTTGTGTTCTGAAGACGAACGAAGGTCTGGAACGACACGAGGACACGATGACACAATAATAACTGTAACGATTCGTATTGCTGTGACGCAAAAAAACTAAAAAGCCAACTACGGTAAATTACAATAATAATAATAATAATAAAAAAAAATCACTCTAGCCCAAGATTTACTCATTTAAATCAGTATACGCTCTTAAAAATAAATGTTTCAAACGG